>SSNS01000975.1:42505-55011 GCA_006937985.1 Aphyosemion australe
CCGGAAATGACGTGGCAGTAGCTGGCTGTTGCTGGCTGTCCGTGACTGCCGCCGGAAATGAAATGGCAGTAGCTGGCTGTTGCTGGCTGTCATCGTGGCTGTCCGTGACTGCCGCCGGAAATGACGTGGCAGTAGCTGGCTGTTGCTGGCTGTCATCGTGGCTGTCCGTGACTGCCGCCGGAAATGAGGTGGCTGTAGCTGGCTGTTCGCGGCTGCTGCTGGCTGTTCGCGGCTGCTGCTGGCTGTTATCGTGGCTGTCCGTGACTGGCAGCCACCGCCACGATTTGAGCCTGCTGTCTCTCGCGTTAGCTCGTGGTTCTGGTGTGAGAGGTGACTCTCTGAGGCTCTGCAGCAACAATGTCTTCAGCTCAGTCTCTGAGAGAGTTTATCACAGAGCGGCTAACTGCTGCTGCTGCAGAAATATTCTCCGAGTATGAAAAAACCATCGTCCGCTACGAGGAAGAGATCGATCGTCAGCGCAGACTGCTGGAGCTCAGCTGGAAACCACAGATCAACTTACACAGAATAGGTATGAAACAGCAGCGGGACTCATGTGGTTCTACTGAGGACACAATCTCAGGACGGTCTGCTTGGATCCGTTTGCTGTTCTGAAGCTTTTTGACACAACTGAGCTGAAATCAGTCGCTAAACTTTGTTCCTCTTTAGAGAAATAAATCAGTAACATTTCAGGGATTTTAGCAAGTTTTCAGACACATTTTCATTTTCAGGAACTCCACTAAATCAGTTTAAAAGAGACAAACTTTAAANCAGTGGCGGCTCGTCCATAGGGGGCGCTAGGGCGCCGCCCCACCACTCACAGGAAGGAGAAGAAGAAGATAGGAATCACAAAATATATTTAAAAAAACATAAAAAGTGAACTAAACGATCTATACACACCATATGGACTAAGTGCTGTGTGTAATCTGTGTTTAATAATGTTTTTTTTTTACTTTTAACACGGCCGAATCGTCGACGTACTTGTCACGTGTCCTCTCGCGGGCGCAGCAATCTTTACCATTGACTTAATATGGGCTAACTGGCGCATGTGCAGTGGGTCCCCAAACCGTCCACAACGAGAAAGAATAGGAGAGCGGTTGGTCGCATCTTTTAGCGATCGTCGCCGCCTCACCGGGTGAATTCTGCTCAGACCAGGGGGAGGAGATCGCTGATTGGTCAGGTTGTTCACCCCGCCCTGAGGGGAAAACTTTCCACAGGCTGGCACAGTGTGGCTCCATCTGTGCCAATTTGTCACGGCAGCAACACACTACTTCCACTGAATATTTTTTTGTTGTCCAACCTTTTAGCCATCTTTGCTATAATTGTGAAATCATCAGTGACAAATAAAGTTAATTGCTTCAAAACCTGACGTAGCAAACGCTACTAGTAGGTTCCAATGTGTGAAACCTCAGCCAATCGAATTGCTTGTTGTTGAGTTTTTTTCAGCTGGCTGGCTTTCGTGTTAACCAATCACAGGGAGAGAATCCACGTAAACAGGAAAATGATGAATGCGGGCGGGCAAACTCTTATATAGTCTTTGGCAAAACAATGCCAGCAAACAGTCTGATCAGCTAAGCTTTTACGTTGGGATGTAGAATTTCACGAACCGAGTGGATTATTTTTACTACACCACACGGATTATGGCCATAACCTGCAGGTAAGCCTCATTTTAGCTTTTGGCTTCAGGAAACAGCATGCTGCCTCGTTAGCGGCTAGCACCGCTCCATACGGTTTGAACTAAGTGGTACTTCTTGTTTGTGAGTCTGGGCTTTAATCTAAACGCCGGCTGCTTCTGTGAATATCTTGCGTTGTGTTACTGTGTGTTTTTCTGGATACGTGTAGCGTCTATTTTACGGCCTCACGTTTATTTACAGCTTATGGGTGTTCTGTTTGTAGAAAGTGGATTCTATTGATTAGATTTAGCCTACTCCCCTTAAGCGTGTGTGCAGTTTGTGTAATATATGGGTGAATGGATGAATGTTTTTGTCAAAAACATGCTTAATATATTCGAAAACCTTTTGAATAACTTTGTTGCCGGAAGCGCTACTGTGACCGTCAGTTGTGTGACGCTGATGCTTAAGAATCAATGGTAATTTTGCGTCCCCTAGTGGTGATATGTGGTTAGCGCCCCACCCAAAAAAAAAGTCACCGGCCGCCACTGCATATATGGGTGTGAAACCGGTTTGTCCTCATGCTATATGTTGGAAATTTTCCAGCTAGGCTGCTAAAGGTCCAGCTGGCGAGGCGGATACCAGCCAAACAGGTTTGTATTGTTTTGCCTTCAAGCTGTAGCTGGCCCTGGAATGTGTTTTGTTTAGATAAAGAACGAGCTGTAGCTGGAAGCTATGAGTTATCTGATCGGTGTGAAACCACTCCGTGTGCTGGAAGCAACCGCCCCTTTCTAGTGTCGGGAAATTATATTTTTTGCCTACTGTGCCTTTAATTTTAGACATCAGAATCAAGTTAATCAAATGGGTTAATCACTTTTCTTTCCAGGGTTTATTGATACACATATGATTCATGTACTCTTTATTGATCTGCATTTAACCATGATTTGTGCATGTTTACATCAAGCTGTGAGTTCCAGCTAAAGCAAGAAGGTTTTGATCTCATGTGAAGGTCTGTTCTTCAGGGTTATAAAACTGTGTGAGAAGGGAGAGAGATAAGACAGCAGGGGACAGACTTCAAGGCCCAGTTTTGGAGCCGGTCCGAACCTGGCACCAGATAAGGTTNTGTGATGAATGACGTCACGTCATTTTGTTTTTATTGTCTAAAATAAAGAAAGAGAAGCTAAAGGAAATCCTCAGAGAGTCCAGAACAGGAGGTATGGATGTTTGTAGATCTGTGTATCTGTTGGCTGACGTTCATGAACACACCTGAATTAAAACTCCCCTGTTGTTGAAACTGATCCAGGAATTTGCCGTAGCGCCGCCGTCTTTTTGCAGACTAGAGTGAAAACCTGAGTTCAAATAATTCAGCTCATTTCTCAGCTCTGAGGTAATCCCTCACTAAATTAAACGGTAGTTTTACTCATAAATGACTTCAAATAAAATGACAAACTAACTTGTTCTCTAAACAAATCAGTTTATTTTTAACACTTTTATCCAAATTTAGCTTCTAGACCAGCGGGGTCAAACTCAAATTCACTCTGGGGGAAAATGAAAAACTAGAATGAAGTCACACAAAACTTAATTTTTTTTTAAATTGACTAACTGTGAAAATTTTTTGTTTTCTGTAGTTATGTATTTTTGAATATTTTCATTTGGAAACAACCTTTAGTTTTGCATAAACAGTGAATCTGGAATAACAATAGTTTAAAATAAAAAAAAATATGAACAACTATATTTTAATTAAAACACACATCAGTGGTATTTGTTACTAATTATGCCTGTCTGTAGCTTTTTGAGTTCCTTAAATTCTTTTCACAGGCCAACAACAAAACACCAAAAAATAACAAATTCCTTAAAGGGGTCAGCACCTATAATACCGTGGATATCTACGTCCTATTATAGTCTTTTAGACCATTAAACTAAATTGTATTGGAAAAATAAATAAAAAATGTGATTTTTTAATCCTTTATTGTGAAGGGCATATTTTCACGCGATGTTTCGGCTGTCTCGGACGCGCGCGGGACTGAGGTTCATTGGTGGAAGGAAGCAGGACGCAGGACGCAGCTTCAGCGTCTTGCTCCAAAACAACAAAAGTTATAACTGAACCCGACCTGGCAGTGACCTACGGGATCTAACCGTGTATTTACGAGCCCGAGCCTCGCCTCGTGCGTAATGGCGCCCTCCTTTGTTGTTGAGTTGGGAGAGAAGCAAGCTCATCCAGGCATCGGCTCTTATGCTGTTGTGAAGATGGAATACACACACCGATCGGAGTTTTGTCTCCCGTAACACGGATTATAACACGAGTCGTCAACGGTAAGACATAATGTATGCGTTTCACGTTATGAAATGAGCTTTGTTGTGCTTGTTGTGGTTCATATTTGTTTATATTAGGCCGTTGTGTCGACATAAAGGGCCAGAACTCAAGTTCTCGTGTTGGAGTGCGCGTGCTCGTGGGGTGCATGTGAGCTGGTTGAAGAAGGCAAGATTAAACAAACGCGTCAATGTTAAATATCTGCTTCTCAGCCAGTGAAAAATCATTAGGAAGCCATTATAGACATGTTTTTAAGTGGAAAAGTGAAGATTTCAGGTGCGGACCCCTTTAAAGGTATAGCAGATGTTCTCTACTTCCGAGTGGATCATCTAAACCAGGGGTCTCAAACTCAATTCAGCTGGGGGGTGCTGGAGGTAGAGTCTGGGTGAGGCTGGGCCGCATCAGGTTTTCAACAAGACAAGCAATGTTAAAAAACTCAATCTTCTCAAATCTCTTTATTTTTATTTAACACAAAATAAGATGAAAAAATATACTAACAAATTAAGAATGAATAAGAAAATGAATCAGTAATGAATAAAAAAAAATTAGATTTCTCATGTGACTATTTGGTTTTTTCAGACTTCTATATATTCTGTATTCAGATTTAAATGTCTTCTTACCTGGAAGAAGCTCATCTAAACGATAGAAACATCGTTTTCTACCTCAGCAACACCCAACTCCAACAATAAACCGCTAAATTAAAAGAACGTAAAGACGCTAAACACACAGTAGCGACAATGCTAAATGATCCTATCAACAAAAGCAGTCATTCAACTTAAAGCACAAACTCTCATCTTTCAAACAATATGAGTACTCTATATGCAAAACAGCTCATCTCATGAAGTCAGAAGCATAAATTCAGTCTTACCTTTGCTGATTTATTGGACACAAAACTGTAAAGGACCCTACATATAAAACTGGCGGGACGTATTAACATTAAATTTTCATATTAAGGTGGGGGCCACAAATTATCGTCCTGTGGGCCACAATTGGCCCCCGGGCCGCGAGTTTGAGACCCCTGATCTAGACCATTGGTCTGCATAACTGTCAATCATTCTGGTGAAGCCAATCCAGAGCTAGTTTTCACACACACACACACACACAGACGCCACCGTCGCTGGTTTTCTGCACGACAGGTAAGCTAAAGTTCAGCATGCTATTTGAAGAAATGCATTTCAGAGTCCTGCACTTATGGCCTCACAATTACACATTACGGCCGGCAGCTACTTGTAAACAGCGGATGGTAGAGTGCTGCACAGAGTGGAGAGGGCGGTTCTTTCCTGAATTCAGAAACATCATATGCAATCTTTCAACTATTAACATTCATACCTTGGACCAAAAAAGTCCATAAAAACAATATGTATTCAAAGCATTCTGGGATTTGTAGTGTTAGTGGTGTATGCGCTGGTTGGCCAGTTCTAACTCACAATGGATGTTTGGTCTCGTGGGCCAAATTTAAAATCACAGCGGGCTGTACTTTGAGTTTGACACCTGTGTTCTAGACAGACTGCAGTTGGATTCCATCACTCAAAAAATCCTTCAATAATCTTGAAACTTGAATCGGTATCAGTGATACTTCTTAATGGAGGGTATTGGGTGGAGTAACAGCAAAATAAAGGTGACAGTCATCTGCACATGTGATAATTTACCTGAAACCAGGCAAAAATCAAGGTCAGCAGAAGAATGTATATGCTGAAGAGTATGGGCCCGAAGATCGAAGATAACAAAGAGGAGGACTGCTCTTTCTATAGAGAGGAACAGCCACATTAACAAATGAACATCGTGTTGATTTAGCCAGAA
The DNA here is from genome assembly GCA_006937985.1 of Aphyosemion australe. Classification (NCBI taxonomy): domain Eukaryota; kingdom Metazoa; phylum Chordata; class Actinopteri; order Cyprinodontiformes; family Nothobranchiidae; genus Aphyosemion; species Aphyosemion australe. The sequence goes on from SSNS01000975.1 coordinate 48,224, forward strand.
AAGGTTTTGAGACTAGAGCTAAAAGGAGCTGAACCAGGAAACGTGATTCTGGTGTGACTGGTGGTTCAGTATCAGGGACTTTTTGGTTTGCATGAATGTTTCTTTAGAAAGATCAAGATGGGAATAGTTTCTCTTTTGGTTTCAGTGCAATAAGATTCTCACTGTCACCTGTAGCAAACACTAAATATACTTTTATTATTCTCACATGGATTAACCAGATTATAGACACTAACCTGCAGCTATTTAATAAAGGTCAGTGTTACAGCCCTTGGCTGTTTGTGTTTTGTATTTTTATTTTCTCTGGTTTCCTCCCTTCCAGTGTGTGTGAGAGAAGGCCTGCCACACCTGGTTCCTCTCCCCCTGACTGGCTTTACCAGCTGTCCCAAGTTGTAATCAGGCTGGCTCCACTATAAAAAGCCAGCCTGTCTTCGTTCAGGGGGCAGCAGGACAGAGGTTCTCTGGACTGGTGGCTCACCGGTGGTTTTTTGGTTTTAAACTTTGTTTGATTTGGTTTTTTTGTTAAATAACAACTTGTCTCTGCTTTTATTCCCCTTTTTAGGAGAAGACTGAGGTCTTAAGGGGAATACACTTTGGTGCTAAGGCTAAGTTGCCAGAGACCTTTGGGGGAAATTGTTCAGGTCTCTACATAAGTGTTTTGGTCAGCAGAGACTCTGGGTACAGTTATCGTTTTGGCCACCGGTTTAGTTAGTCATCTTGTGTTCATTGTTCAGTTCCCTTTGTGAATAAATGGTTTCAATTATTTTTGCACCCGAGCACGTGTCCTTCTTTGTTACCCAGGTCACCTAGACGACCTGGGGTGTAACAGTCAGCATAAACAAAAACAGAGAAACGATCAGTTCAACAAAAAGTTTCTGAGCATCGTTTCTAAAACCAGTCTGTCTACATTTGTATTTGCCTAATGGGAGAAAAATAGCTTCAAGTTAATATTGATTTAACTCGGTCTGTGTGAAAATAATCAGACACTCCTATGATGGTTTCTCTTTAGAAAGCCTGAAAAACCATCTTCATATTAAATAAACTATCAAAGCTGCAGCTGGAGGAGCTGCAACATTTTGGGGTTTAAATAAAAGTTTTCTGCTAAACACCAAAAATCTCCAGATTAAATCTCCACTGGAACCAGAACCTGCTGTAGACTGGGTGGGTCCATTAGTCAGGTTCTCCATCACAGAGAAACACTACAGATTCTGTCAATAAACAGTGTTTTTCTCCCATGATCGTATTAATTAAACACAATTGTAAGAATTTCCACTTGTCTGTAGAAAGAAGCAGAATTTCATAGAAGATGTTTATAACCAAAGAGAATATTTTGGTCCTTTATGTTAAGCATCTTTGAATCAAAGCCTGAGCTAAATATCTCATGTTGGAAACAAACAGTCAGAAGGTAAGAAAGACAAAACAGATTATCTACAAACAGAATCAGTGAAACGTTGAGACTGTTGTTAGCTGGACTTTTCCTGTTTGTGGCTCCAGGTTTGATCTGAGGAGCTGCTGTAGAGAAACCAAACACACCTGAGTTCTGCTCTACTTAAAACTCTTAACTGATTCATTAATATGTAGAATTCACTTTAAAACAAAATGCTGCTAAAACATCAGTTATAGTTGTTTTCTGGCTGAACTCACCACTCTACTCTGTACTTCCCTCTATGCTCAACTCCTTCACCTCTGGCAGAGCCTGACTAGTGCTCCTCCCTCTAAATAGTTTATTGGTAGTTTCAGTAACTGCACTGTTAAGTCCTTATTTGTGAGTCACTCTGAAAACATTAATTATATTAACATAAACAGCAACAATGACATGATTTAGTGTTGCAGCCACCTGACAGTTATAAACAGATGTTGGTTATTATTCTTGTTCTCACCTGTGATGCTGAGCCTTCATGGACCTGATACAGGACTGATGCTCTGTGGTCAGTCACCACCTCACACCGATACAGACCAGAGTCTTCAGGTGTGAGTCTGGACACATGGAGTCTGAGTCGTCCTTCTCTGAGGACGTCTTTGTCACTCTGGACTCGTCCTGCAAACTGTTGATCCTGAGACTCTGACACCTCAACACCTTCATGGACCTGATACAGGACTGATGCTCTGTGATCAGTCATCAGCTCACAGTAGATGAACAGACGAGTCCAGGATGTATCAGGTGTGGTGGTGAAGGTCCATTCCAGAGTGATGTTGTGGTTCTCCTCTGCCTGATAGGAGCTCTGTGTCACATTGACTACAAATGTTGCTGCTGAGGAGACAGAGAGGGAAAGAGAGGAGCAGACACACTGACAACTGGAACATGGGAGTCTTTCAACTCCATCTAGAGGAGAAGAATCACAATCTAAGAAAAACTCAATCAGTCTAAACTTCTTTACACTTCAGAGACTGAAGATGGAAACTGACCACAGAGACATGAGTTGAGGATGATGAGCAGCAGGATCCTGCAGGTCATCTTCTCCCTGTGAGAGGAGACACAGGTGAGGAGTCAGCAGCTCAGCAGCTACAACATCTCTCACTACTTCATAAAAATATCAGAATAAAACTAATAAATATAAAACATTCCATGAGCGCGGGGGGAGGGGCAAAAAGAGGCAAATGTTAAAAAACAAACAAGAAGCTCTTATCTCCTCCTGACTTCCTGCTCAGCCAGAATATGCTCACTGTGAAAATGACAGACAGACCTGACGACGTTCAACCTGAATAAAAGTCTCTCTGACCTGTTTTCCCTCAGGCAGGAAGTACATTAAAACACCCAAACAAAGATTTATTTACACTTGAACTTTCATTCCTCCCATTACTGTCTTATGATTCAGTTTTTCCTTCTTTGTTGTGCAGAAAAACCAAAACTAAAAACAGCTTTAATCTGAAAAAAGGTACAGTAACTTGTTTTTGTTCAGTTTAACTCCGTAAACTTTATTTGGGTCAAAAACAGAGGAGCCAACGTAAACAAGAGCTCTGCAGAAAGGATCTGAGTTCAATGAAGTATTCCAGCATCAATGAGTGCCAACGTACAGAGGCTGAATAAGCAGAGTGAAATTAAAATATATATGTCAGTATTCATAAAACGATGCCTTGTTGTAACCGTCACTGTAAAAACACAAAGTGTCTTTTATGTCATTTAAATGAGACTAAAAAGATGCAGAAATCAAGCAAAATGAACAGAAAATATACAAAAGAATTAGAACAACTTGTGAGACTCACATGATGGCATCCTTGTAGGAAGTGACAGAGTCAGATGTTTGCAGGTAAGTTATGAACCACACCTGCACAAGCACCTCCCTCAGGATGTTTGTGGTTTTTGAATCAAAATGTTTTGAACTTCAGGTCAGATGACAGATTTACCATCTCAGATAGTTTCTGTTTATTGGTTTTATTCATGAAAACAAAGTTATGGTTTAGTTTTCTGATTTTGTGAAATTGTGGAGGAGATTTTGGATTTTCAAGTCTCAAAATGTCTAAAATCATCCAGGAAGGTTTTCCTGCATGGTGGTGCAGCTGCTAGCTCTGCTGCCTTAAAGCAAGAAGGTTGCAGGTTTGAATCCTAGCTGCAGCTTTTCAGCATGAATTTATCTTATTATTCCCATATATGTGTGGGTTTTCACAGAGTAATCCAGTTTCCTCCCACAGACTAAAAGGTGCATGTTAGGTTAACTTGAGAAAAAGCATCAGCCAAATGAATAAGCATGAACATATGATGTTCTCTAGTGTCTAAAGTACAGAAAAAAAACTCACAATTATCTGCATGCATGCGTGTGACTATGCAAATAAGCCTTAGGGCTTACACAGCAAGTTAGTTTTCTGATACATTTTTACTTCATTTAAAATGAGAAGCTAGAAATCAGTGTTTGTTCTTGGCCTGTTGATGTTTTGTTGTGTTGCACAAACAGAGAAAAAAAACATCTGTTGTTGGCTCTGTTATTCATTCTGCTGTGGTCTGCTGGGGTGTAGGAAGAGACTGAACAAGCTAGCTACCAAAGCTAGCTCGGTTCTGGGCTGCCCACTGGATTCTGTTGAGGAGACGTGTGAAAGGAGGATGCTGGGGAAGATGACCTCCATCTTGGAAAACCCCTCCCACCCTCTGTATTCCACTGTGGAGGCCATGGACAGCTCCTCCAGAGGCAGACTGAGACATCCCAGATGTAAAACAGAACGCTACCGTAGATCATTCATTCCCACTGCAGTAGCAAAAATCTTTCGTTTATGTCAAGAACACAAATTATCTAATGAACTAAAGCATCTTTTTTGTGGCAATTACCATGCAGGTTATTCAGGAGTATGGCGACCCCTGCTGATCTATTTGTGCCATGACTAAAGTATACTTTGTCCCCCCGCTGGTTTGACCAAAACGTTTTGTCCGTGCTGTTGCTGTGTAGCCTGGCAAGCCATCCTATATATGTGAATATATAACAAACTCTGCAAAGCAAGAATTTGGTCTAGTTCACTAGGCTAGTTGTTGTGAGTTTCCTGAAGAAGATAGCACTGTGCTTATTCATTTTTTAAAAAATAAAAATGTTGCTTTTTGTTTCACAGAATCTCTTAGTCCTCTAGCATTGAGAGATACAGCAGAAAAGTTAGAGGTAAAAAAAGACATTAAGATAAAGAAAAAGATAGAAATTAATATATATGCTGATTTAAGGCTGCTTATTTAGTTGTAAACTGAGTGTACTGAACCTCTTGCTAATGTATTAATTCAATTTCAACCAACATCAGATCTGATTTTTATTTATATTGAATTATAAAACAGTTTCCTGGAATAGTGCAAGTGTATTAATGTTAACTTCTCAAGCACAAAGTTACTAAATAAATGAAGTAAGAACTTAGAAACAAATACCAAAAGGCTGCTTGTGAACTAATTATTTATCTTTGAAGTAATGGAACGAGAACATCATGTGTAAGAGATTTAAGCCTTATATTAGAACATATTTAGAGGACTTTAAAGCAAATGATCTCTTCTTACAATTTTCTGCCAAGTCCCTTTTCATTCTAACCTTGGAAATAAACCACTGTATGTTTAAAAGTAAGGTTTCACTTGAAACGTCACTAGAATGAAATAGCCAATCGTAGTGGAGCCCTTCCAGCCAATCAGAGGCGAGAAAGGCGGGACCTTCCTTGGACATCCTACGATTCCAAATTACGCAACCCGGAAGGAAGCTGTTAGCGGAGTTAGCTTGTTGTTGGCTAGCAGCGTTAGCTCGTGGTTCTGGTGTGTGAGGTGACTCTCTGAGGCTCTGCAGCAACAATGTCTTCAGCTCAGTCTCTGAGAGAGTTCATCACAGAGCGGCTAACTGCTGCTGCTGCAGAAATATTCTCCGAGTATGAAAAAACCATCGTCCGCTACGAGGAAGAGATCGATCGTCAGCGCAGACTGCTGGAGCTCAGCTGGAAACCACAGATCAACTTACACAGAATAGGTATGAAACAGCAGCGGGACTCATGTGGTTCTACTGAGGACACAATCTCAGGACGGTCTGCTTGGATCCGTTTGCTGTTCTGAAGCTTTTTGACACAACTGAGCTGAAATCAGTCGCTAAACTTTGTTCCACTTTAGAGAAATAAATCAATAAACGGTGAGCGACACGAGTGCTAAACAAAGGGAAAAGTGGCACCTGAAATAGTTTTTTTTGTTGTTTTATGCAATGTTTAGCCTGGCTTCAACTCGTTCAAGCCCAGTCCACTTGTAGGAAGATTTACCGCAGCTATTTGGGGCTCATAGAGCGGTGTTGTTAACACAGGGGACGTCCTTTACTTCAAGGTGGATCATGTAAACCAGGGGTGCCCAATCCTGGTCCTGGAGAGCTACTATCCAGCATGTCTTAGTTTTAACTCTGCTTCAACAACACACCTGATTTCAATCAGCAGGTGATTAACAGGCTTCTGCAGAGTTTGATGAGCTGCTGAACAGGTGATTTAACCACTGTCTCCACTGATCTCAGCCTCTAGCCTAGTGAACTAGACCAATTCTTGCTTTGCAGAGTTTGGTCTAGGCACGCTTCATTGGAAACCTCGCAGCCCAAACCACTGCTGTGTTTATCCAATCACAACTCGCTATAGTTTTGGTTGGGCCAATCACAGCGCTCTATATCATGGGCCAATCACAGAGCGGGAGTAGCCGATGACGTCAGCGCTGCGGCCGCGAACGCCGCGAACCCAAGCAACATGGCGGCAACTCGGAAAACACGTTCGTTTGAAACGGCTTTGTCATCAACATTGGATTATTTAGACTCCAACGTGCGTAAGTCTGTCTGATATACTTAGCGGCTTCTTATTTTTATCAAACAAAGTAGTGCAATGTCCCAGTACACCTGATATTCGCGTGTTTTTCATACAAAAACGACAGAAATCATTGAAGCTAGACGCTATTAAAGCCTCCCGCTTTTCCGTCGCCGTGATTACGTCATGTTGTTCGTCACTCTGATTGGTCCTAGCGCTATCCAATTGCGTGCTGACATTTTGAAAGACAACCGTAGATCCCGCCTCACGACTGAGAGCCGTCAATGGTTCGTGGCCAGACTATATATACACATATATAGGATGGCTTGCCAGGCTACTCAGCCTCAGGAAACGGTGAAAAACCACTCAAGCGTGTTGGAGCAGAGAAACCACTAAAATGTGCTGGACAGTAGCTCTCCAGGACCAGGATTGGGCACCCCTGATCTAAACCATTGGTCCGCATAACTGTGGCTGTGTATAAATCCAGGGGTTGCATGCTCATGAGTACCCGTCCTCATTGGTCTCAGGAGAACGTGTTGGTCCGTGACTAGTTAGGCCAGATGTTAACAGCTGTGAAT
>SSNS01000975.1:57911-77656 GCA_006937985.1 Aphyosemion australe
CCAGAGAGGAGAGACGTCAGACGAGCTGCAGAAAACCATCAGATCCTTTGACCAAAATACATCAGAGAACAGAAACAGAGAGAAACACCTTTTTTCCACAACACTAGCATTGTGTAATGATTCTGTGTTTTGAATAAAAGGCGTAGTTCTCCAAAAAATCAGTGTGAGGGGATCTCTCCCTCTGCAGAGCCAAATGGAATTTTGTCTCACCTTGTCTTATGTTTCTAACAACTATGCCGGATTATTCACTGTTAATTGTATGATTTATTTAATGATTTACAAATTTTATGACCTGTAATTAAGAACAAGAATACAAAAACACATTACAGGCCTAATGAAAACAGGAAACTCCTAAAAACACAACCACTTCAGGCTTTTACTTTTCGTACAGTCAGATTTTAATAAGCTGACAGTTGTACTGCTGCGTCTCCCCTTCTACCATTGTTGCTGGTACAAAAATCAATCCCTCAGTGCATCACAGGATTTATGGAGGAGAGGAGACAACGGAGACTACACCATACCCATTCTCAAAATCAGAGAAAAGAAAAGGGATTTCAAAACCGCACTCTGAGCACTCATTGAATTTGGACAGTTAGTTGCGACGCGGTGACGTCACTGGTCTTAAAATCTGACCTCATGCACATGCAACCCCTCCTATTTTCATCAGAGACTCTGATGCATCTGAGGAACGTCTGAATGTTTATTTGTGGGTCATTCAGACACACACACCTGCTGTGGGTCAGTCAGACACACACACCTGCTGTGGGTCAGTCAGACACACACACACCTGCTGTGGGTCAGTCAGACACACACACCTGCTGTGGGTCATTCAGACACACACACCTACTGTGGGTCAGTCAGACACACACACCTGCTGTGGGTCAGTCAGACACACACACCTGCTGTGGGTCAGTCAGACACACACACCTGCTGTGGGTCAGTCAGACACACACACCTGCTGTTCTCATCTCTGATTGTAGAACTGTGTGTGGTTATTTGTCAGTTTAAGAGTTCATTATTGTCTAAAACATCTTCAGATGCATCAGATGATTAAAGTGAAGTGTGCTTTCTTATTGTCACATGAATCAACTTTTAGTTTGGTCTGTTTGTCTGTCCAGAACTCCCACTGCATTATGTCAGGAAAGATGAGGAGGTTCTGACTGACCAGCAGCTCTGGAACCAGGAGAGGACCTCCAGTTTGGACCAGGAACAACCAGAACCTTTACAGGAGGGACCAGAACCTCCACAGATGAAAGTGGAGCAGGATGAACCAGAACCTTTGCAGTTTCTAGAACAAAAGGAGCTCTGCATCAGTCAGGATGAAGAGCAGTTTGTACTGAAGCAGGAGACGGTTACCTCCCTTGTGACTCCTGCTGATGAGGAAAGAGACCACGATGAACCAGAACCAAACAGACACCAACTCCTTCTTTCACTGTTTCCTGAGGCTGAGATCAGAGCTGCTGCTCCTTCAGGATCAACAGGTGAGGGGGGGATCTATGCTAACTTTCCTTACTGTGACATCACAATAAGGGACTTTTTTAAATGGCTCATTTTAGGCACATCATTCCTGAATCCAAACACTGAAAGAAAATGAATGGACAGTTTTTATTCACATTTGCAGTTTTTATAGAGGCAGTAGAGACCCACGTGGCAGCAAATAAAATGTCCCCTTTAAAGAGTAAATTGCAAGTGGATTCCTATGAACCAATGTTTAGAGCAATATAACAGAAACTCATTCTAAATAAAAATGTACACATAAATTATTTAGGCTTTTAGGGCCATTTTTGTGAGAAAAAGATTTTTTTTCTGCCAAACCAACGTGACGTCAGCAGAGGGAGTCCTGTTAGCTTAATCCAGACAAAAATATGGATTCTAATGTGGCTCTGACATCGAGGAAACTTTAAATGTTTATAATTATACTTATGATGGACCACAACCATACAGTTATGAGCCTGCTGCACGCCCCAGAGAGCAGAGACAAACCAGAGGGAGAAACGATCGGCCAAAGGAGAGAGTTTGGGCTGCGCAGCTGCGGGGGAGCAGCGGGTGTCTTTGGTGAGAAAACGATGTTAGCTTAAAGTCGTGTGCTAACATCACAATATTGTACAGATTACTATCATGTACCAGACAATTAAAATAGTATCGGTCAGTTAATATAACATTAATACTTGACAATAATAAACTAATGAGCGTTTATCAGCGGTCTCATACTCGTTAATATCCGTTCACGTAACGTAGTTTAGCACTTTAGAGAGAGAGAGAGACGCCTGTCAACTGGTTCTGGAGCTCATGCGGGCTGCTGTGAGATGGATCTGACCCAGAAACCAGCTCGACTGGCCCGCTGGCATTTTTAAAAGCCGCGCATCCTCTCCTGGAGGTCGGGGCAGGCGGTTCTGATCTGGTTCACACACAGAAACCAGCTCGACTGGCCCACTGAACCGCGCATCTCTTCTGGAGGTCAGGGCGGCAGTTCTGACCTGGTCCTGACGCTGATCTGAGCTCCAGAAAAACGCATTTAATTTTTTAAACCCTGCCACAGGTCTCTGGAGGCCAGCATGGACCTCCCTGACCTGATATTGACGCTAATCTGGGCTACAGAAGTCCCGTCTTTCCAGCTGCACAAAACGCCCCCAGGCACGGAGACAGAGGCTTGTTTTACTTATTTGGAAACTCGTGGACTCATGTCCGGACAGGCTGGAGTTTGTACAGCCTCCACAAACAATAATTTATCAAAATGAACACAATCCAAAACCAGTGAACACACACACCGACTCAATAACACGACCTCTCTACCCTACAACTACCCACTCTCCACACTGAGCTTTGGTTACGTCAGAGGTTAAGATTTAGAAAGAACGTTTTTAGAAGCTTTGCTGAAAAAGGCCACTTTTTACTTCAAAAACTGTGCCGTTATGTATTTTAAAACGAAATACCTACAATAAGCGTTTCAAATAGTATTTTTTGGACAGCATTTTATATGATTTAGAAAAAAAATTAACCTGCACATTGCTCTTTAAACACTTTGTGAACTTGTTCCTCTGTGTCATTTTCTTTCTTGCAAGTAAAACTTAAAGGTTGAATATGAAACATTTTAATAAAAAGCTATATTTTTATGTCAGTTGGTTCTTTTTTTAATGCAGAAAAGAGATTGTTTTACCTTTTTATCTTGCTGACGTTTCGACCACAGCTGCGGTCAGTGTTGGTAAAGTTCGTTCTAAAACCGAACTAGTTCAAAATTCAGTTCATACGTTTTAAAATGAACTAGTTAATTTAGTTCATAATTTAAAATTTATTGAACTAAGTTCACTGTTCCAAAAACGAACTAGTTCATAGGTCTTATTTTCCTATATATATATATATATATACACTGCTCACAAAAATTAAAGGAACTCTTTAAAGAAACACATTAGATACATCAGATCTCAATATGAAGTTGGATATCTATACAAATAACGACAGGGCAATGTCTTAGGAACAAAAGGATGCCAAGTCTTTTAATGGAAATAAAAGTTTTCAGCCTACAGAGGGCTCAATTGTGTAGACACCCTAAAATCAGAGTGAAATGAAGATGTGGCAGGCTAGTCCATTATTTCAAAAACTTAATTTCTGCAACTCAAAATGCTTTTCAGTATCTTGTGTGGCCCCCACGAGCTTGTGTGCATGCTTGACAACGTCGGGGCATGCTCCTAATGAGACAACGGATGGTGTCTTGTGGCATTTCCTCCCAGATCTGTGTGAGGGCATCCCTGAGCTCTTGTACAGTCTGAGGAGCAACCTGGCGCTGCCTAATGGACCCAAACATAATGTCCCACAGATGTTCTATTGGGTTTAAGTCAGGGGATCGTGAAGGCCATTCAATTGTTTCAATTCCTTCATCCTCCAGGTACTGCCTGCATACTCTTGCCACATGAGGCCGGGCATTGTCGTGCATTAGGAGAAAACCAGGACCTACTGCATCAGCGTAGGGTCTGACAAAGGGTTCAAGGATTTCATCTGGATACCTTATGGCAGTCAGAGCACCATTTCCTAGGCAGTAGAGGTCTGTGCGTCCCTCCATGGATATGCCTCCCCAGACCATCACTGACCCACCACCAAACTTGTCATGTTGAACGACGTTGCAGGCAGCATAACGTTCTCCTTGTCTTCTCCAGACTCTTTCACGTCTATCACAGGTGCTCAGGGTGAACCTGCTCTCGTCTGTAAAAAGTACAGGGCGCCAGTGGCGGACTTGCCAATCCTGGTGTTTTTGAGCAAATGCCAGTCGAGCTCTACGGTGCTGGGCAGTTAGCACAGGGCCCACTACAGGACGTCGGACCCTCAGGCCATCTTCATGAAGTCTGTTCCTGATTGTTTGGGTAGAGACATTCACACCAGTGGCCCTCTGGAGGTCATTCTGTAGGGCACGAGCAGTGCTCAGCCTGTTCCGCCTTGCACAAAGGAGCAGGTATCGGTCCTGCTGATGGGTTGTGGACCTTCTGGCCCTGTCCAGCTCTCCGAGGATAACCGCCATCTCCTGAAATCTCCTCCATGTTCTGGAGATTGTGCTGGGAGACACATTAAACCTTCTTGCTGCAGCACGTGTGGAGATGTTGGACAACCTGTGCAACTTCTGTAGGGTTAAGGAATCGCCTCATGCTGCCAGTAGAGATAATTACTCAAGCCAAAACTAGCACGAGTGGAAAACCAGCCAAAAAAGATCAAGAGGGAGAAACTTGAAATGACCTCCACATGTTAAACCAGTCCTGTTTTGAGGGTTTTGTAATTGTTGCCACTTTAGTGCACCTGTCGTTAAGTCCATGAACACCAATACAGCTGAAAGTGATTAACAATGCCCTCAGCTGCTTAATCAACCAGAAAATTATCAGACAGGTTTAATTGATTTCATGCCAGGCCCAGTAAAAAAAGTGTTCCTTTGTGAGCAGTGTGTGTATATATATATATATATATATTAGGGATGGGACGAAATATCGTTTGGCGAAATTTCACGATATAAAACGTGACAAAATGCATCGAGTCAAAAAAAAATGGATCGCGAAATAAAGACTAAATGGCACTGCTGCATGATTTGTGTACGGTGTTGGGGAGAATACTTTGTAAATGTATTTAGTTACAGAATACTGAATACCTGCTTTAAAATGTATTCTGTAACGTATTCCGTTACTTTGCCTAATCCTGGTACTGTATTCTAAATACTTGGAATACTTCCCCTTAAAAACAGCATTTAAGTCTATTAAATGTATTGGTAGCTACTCCTACAGGAAAACAGAGGGTATATTAAATGGGAAAAAATAAATTAAACAATTTAATTATTTTTGTTACTTTAATTATCAAAGTGTCAATAGATTATATTTCTTTTTCTGTAATAAAGTGAAAAAATGCTTGACCATAGTAATCAAATCCTTTCAAAATCAAATCCTTGGACTTTGAGCATAGCAATACTGTCTGTAATATTGGAACCAAAGCAGCCCCAGACGTCTGGTGCCAGTCCAATCACAGCGCTCTGTTTGGTGGGCAGGATGTTGCATCTTCTCTGACAGTGTATGACCATAGACATGAATACGTAGACGCCCCATTGAGCGCTGGAGAGCGTAAAAGCGTTGCCGCCATATTGGATGGGTCTCCTCGTCCTCCAAAGTTAATGCAGAGTGAGCAACTATGCACGTTTTTGTGCAGCCTACAGGTGCACCAACCAGTGTACTATTGAAAACAGATCACATGGGATTACTATTGACTTTTCTAGCCTACCTGATGGGATTTTATATTTTAATTAAATTTATTTTGTTTAATTGTTTATATTTTAATTATCATGCCATACCATGTGTCTGATTTTGTGAAAAAGCTTGATAAAATGTGTTTTTAGCTGGGTAAGCACCTTCCTCAGTAGAAATGAATGCACTGGGGGTGAATGGAGACCCAACTAAGATGGCAGCCGGCCACTACTGCAGCATTAGTCCACTAAGCGTATGTCTGTGTGTATGACAGACTGCCCCGTGGGCCGTGACTGACATCTTTAGCGGTCCAATCACAGCGCCCTATTGGTTTGGTAAGCCAATCACAGCACTCTGCTGGTGGGCAGGATATTACTGAATAAACACGACAGCGGCTCGTTTGAAATGGCTATGGCATCAACTTTGGATTATTTCTTGGGCTTTTCTTTGAGTCAAGAGCAGATAGAGGTACCGTACTTAAGTTTATTTAAAAAAGGAATGTATTTGCATCTTCTTTGACAGAGTATGGCGGACTGCCTTGTTGACTGACATCTGTAGCGGTGAGTACGTCACGTTGTTTGTTATCCGATAGCATGCGGAGACAGTTTAAAAGACCACCGTGGATCCCGCCCCACGACAGAGACGTCAATGAACCGTGGCCAGACTTTATATCATCATATATAAGATGGCTTGCCAAGCTAGGAAAACACAAAAGTATTCCAATGGTATTACGAAAGTAACTGTATTCTAAATACCATGTTTAAAAATAGTATTTGTAACGGAATACAGTTACTCATAATTAGTATTCTAAATACGTAACGGCGGTACATGTATTCCGTTACTCCCCAACACTGTTTGTGTATGGCGGACATACAGTCTAAAGCCTTTTTTATAAAACAATGCCGCTAATTTGCGCAACGCCTATGAGGCATCTGGGAGCGTTGGGTCGTTTATAAGAGCTCAGACCGTGGCGGTAATGTTGCGCAATCATGTCCGTTTTATAAAAGATTACGCGATGGTGGCATAAAGGAGGTATGGGGCGGTCTCTGCACTGTCACGGACTTCCGTTTATCTTGGACATAACTTGCTTTTTATTGCGATCAAAGCCGCGCTCGTTGAGTTTTTTTTTCCACATTTCTCTACAGGTGTGTGTCCTCCACCATCACTGTGAACAGTCATGATCTGAGCTGCAGATCTAACGGAGAGACGCTCCCGGAGCGCCGCATCGCTCCAGTTTATCATCTCAGCTGGTTCGAAAACGAAACTTGTGGCCGTGTTTAGTTTCATTTTCATTTTGTAGTTCCCGGCCGGAGCGCGGCATTAATTTGACACCTCCCTCTGTTAAGTTAATGTGCGTTTATAAGACCAGCGAAGCCGCAATATTACAGCAATATTACTATCAAGCGTGGCGGCACGAATGCCGCAAAATTCGGTAATATTACGCTGATTTGCCAGCATGGTGTGTCTTATAAAAAGGGCTTATGGTGGCAGGCTGACAGCACTATCTGCTGATTAAGCAGGGTAAAACTAAATTAAAAAAAAAATCCGGGGAACGGTGCAGTGCGTCGTGACGTCATCACGTCAAGTCACAGCGCCTGTTGCAACAACACTGCAGGCAGGAGACATTGTTTCTGCTCAAAGATCACTGATTACACCAGAACATGATGATATGTTAGTTTTTTTGAAGAAGAACCAGTCCTGAGATAACTTAACCTAGGGTTAGAGCAGCACTAAGGGAGTGTTCTTGTTTGTGTTTGGCCTGTTAGGCCTTGTGTTTCCCTGTGTGCAGCGGAAACAAAAATAAACAAGTTGTTATTATACAGTCATATTTTTTCCTTTTTTTTTCTTTTTTGATATCGTATCGTGACGTATCGTTTCGTGACTATGACATATCGAGGTGCATCGTATCGTTAGTCAGTGTCTTGATGCAATCTGCTGGGTCCCTTATATAGGAAACTTTTTTACTGATTGGCTTATGAACTGAACTGTATTGAAATGTTTACTTTGTGAAGTGCCTTGAGACGACTCTTGTCGTGATTTGGCGCTATATAAATAAACTGAATTGAATTGAATTGAATTAAGTGTATCGTCCCATCCCTAATATATATATACATATATATATATACAGGTGATTCTCAAAAAATTAGCATATTGTGATAAAGTTCATTATTTTCTGTAATGTACTGATAAACATTAGACTTTCATATATTTTAGATTCATTACACACAACTGAAGTAGTTCAAGCCGTTTATTGGTTTTAATATTGATGATTGTGGCATACAGCTCATGAAAACCCAAAATTCCTATCTCAAAAAATTAGCATATTCCAACCGACCAATAAAAGAAAAGTGTTTTTAATAAAAAAAAAAGGTTAACCTTCAAATAATTATGTTCAGTTATGCACTCAATACTTGGTCGGGAATCCTTTTGCAGAAATGACTGCTTCAATGCGGCGTGGCATGGAGGCAATCAGCCTGTGGCACTGCTGAGGTGTTATGGAGGCCCAGGATGCTTCCATAGCGGCCTTAAGCTCATCCAGAGTGTTGGGTCTTGTGTCTCTCAACTTTCTCTTCACAGTATCCCACAGATTCTCTATGGGGTTCAGGTCAGGAGAGTTGGCAGGCCAATTCAGCACAGTAATACCATGGTCAGTAAACCATTTACCAGTGGTTTTGGCACTGTGAGCAGGTGCCAGGTCGTGCTGAAAAATGAAATCTTCATCTCCATAAAGCTTTTCAGCAGATGGAAGCATGAAGTGCTCAAAAATCTCCTGATAGCTAGCTGCATTGACCCTGCCCTTGATAAAACACAGTGGACCAACACCAGCAGCTGACATGGCAGCTCAGACCATCACTGACTGTGGGTACTTGACACTGGACTTCAGGCATTTTGGCATTTCCCTCTGCCCAGTCTTCCTCCAGACTCTGGCACCTTGATTTCCCAATGACATGCAAAATTTGCTTTCATCCGAAAAAAGTACTTTGGACCACTGAGCAACAGGCCAGTGGTTGGGCATCATTTGAATTTGAACGATTCCGGTTCCGATTCCAATTACTCGTTTCGATTCCGGTTCCTATCGATTCTCGATTCCAATTGTTTCAAGATGCAGGGTCCAAAAAAAATGTTTTAAAGGAGCCAGCTGACCATAGGTCTTACTTGATGAAATAGTTTGAACTTCAACATGAATTTTAATTCTATGAACAATAACATCACCTTAACTTAGACAAACACATGTTTTCAAGAAAGAAAAAAAGACTTCAATCAGTCAGGCA
This sequence comes from Aphyosemion australe, assembly GCA_006937985.1. Lineage (NCBI taxonomy): Eukaryota > Metazoa > Chordata > Actinopteri > Cyprinodontiformes > Nothobranchiidae > Aphyosemion > Aphyosemion australe. The sequence goes on from SSNS01000975.1 coordinate 66,892, forward strand.
ATCAGTGTGTTTGTTTCTGACCACAACTGACAGCCTCCTACAAAGTCTGGGAACTGAAGGAGCCTCTAGGATGAGAGGCAAAATGTCTTCAAGATAACCAAAAAAAGTCCATCTCTTTTCAGCTAAAACTCTCAGGATGATCATGTACAGGATGACCGATTATAAGTGAAACTTAAATGTAGCTGCTGTCAGTGACCATCTAACAGATTTTAAAAACTAAAACTCTCCACAGACTAAATAGTGCAGAAAAGCAAAAAGTAATCTCACAACTTAGAGTGTTGAGATGTATTATTGGAGATTTATTATTATTTTATTTATTTATTTATTTGTTTCCCGCATCGGCTCCTAGTGGGTTTTAGTGGAGATTAGCTGTGTCAGCTGGTTTTTTTTCTGCAGTGAGACATGTAAACTCACCTCACTCTAAACTCGTATTAAATCCACGGTGATGACGCATTTTAACGAGCTCCCTCTGTGCGGTATTTTTCGTTGCAGGATGCAAAGTTTATATCACTTTCACGGAGTAAAAGTTCGGCAGATGTGTTTGTTTACATTTTTGCCGCTGAGCGCCACACCGTGTGAGAGAAGAGGGGGAGACGCGATGCTGCACTCAGGGTTTCTGCAGCTGCAGTGGGAGCGACAGGTCAGCTGATCAGCAGGTATAGTCGGCTCTGAAAGGCGTTCATTAGAATTTGCGCATCACGTTTTATTCCGGTTAAAGTCACTTTAGAACGCCTCCGCATCTCTGCAGCTGCATATTTTTCATGATTGCGCGGTAACGCAAACACTTCCGGCAGATTCTACTTCCGGTTGGCGGACTGGGAATCGAAACTAGGAATCGAAAGTAAAATATTTGAACGATTCCGGGAAAAACTGACTGTTAGTCCCGGTTCCAATCGATGCTCGATTCTCGATGCCCAGCCCTATCCATGGGGCATTTAGAGGCGTGCAGGATGAAAGTACAGTTTCCTTTAAAAGCTATATTTAAAAAAATAAATAATAAAATTTTTATTTTAACGGGCACAACACTGGGTTCATGTTTACATCTACCAGCCACTAGAGGGCACCGTTGCCGTAAAGTCTGCTCGGCGAGGCCGGGACTGTGTAAAATGGCAAACTTAACAAGTCAAGCAGTTGATTCTGAGCCCAGAAGATGTTCTAACGGTAAATATTGTTGTAAAATAATCTTAATTACTCCTTACCCTGTACGATTTGTCACTGGACATGACGCTGGCTGTTCACTTAACGTGTCGGCAGTGAATCAACATCCTGATGGCTGGAAAATTAGTTCTGTTGTTGCAATACCACCTCTGAACACTAGAGTTTGCCAGATTGTCCTTGTTCCATATTCAGCCTTTAATGCGAGGNCTATGGGCGCTGACGAGCGGTGGCGCCGCCATCTTGGATCGGTCGCGCCCCCCCTCCCTTTGCAGAGACATTGAAGTGTCAGCATGTTAAATCAACCATAACTCCTTGAATACTGAACCGATTTTGATGCGGTTTTTTTCACTGTAAACTTCACACATGTAGCTCTGATATAGGACACATGTTTGAGCGTTTTTAATCATAATGGGTTTGCTGTGGGTACATATGGGACTCTTATCCACTGCCTAGTGACAAAACCTATAGAAAAAAAGGATCAAACACATAAAAATCAGTCAAACAATGAGAATCAAAATAATTCAAAAAGGACTATATACCAAGTGTGAGATCTGTGGTAGGTATTTATAAAAAAACACACTTAATATATGAAAGAGAAGCAGAAAGTACTACTCAGCCATTTTAATAAACAATTAATATATACAATATAATTCTTATAGATAACAATTTAAATAAATGAGTGTTTCATATACATATAGTACCAATAGAACTCAAAGAGAGGGTGAGAGAGACAACAACTAAAACAAAGTCTGAATGACAAGAAATCGACAAACCATCTGTCAGAACTGACTGCTTAGTGATATTCTGGTTCTGTTGTATATTTGTGTGTAGCTGAACCTATAACGCTCCACCTCTGAGAATAAAATTGTAAGGCTTGTTTTCAATACTCAGACATCAATTCTGATTACTTTACAGCCGAACAGCACACGGGGAGAAAGAGAGAGAGAAAAAGAACTAACTGCTTAATTGAGTTAATTTTAATTTTTTTGTCTTAATTTATCTGTTACTTGTGTTGAGAATTTTATAAAATAGTATTTGAAAGCTTTACATGAGCTAAAACCCCTGGAAGAGGACTGCTTTGTAGAACTTTTATCTGGAGCTCCCCTTCTGCAGTTCAAGAGAGGTGAGTTTGGCCACATGGTGCAGCCTTCTCTTCAGAACCACAGACTTAACCAATGAGATCAAGTCTGACAGCCGTGGCATCCAGCATGACAGCTACACATTTGTGTTTAGTTTGGTTTTTCTGGCCCAGCCCAGCCTCATCATCCACCAATCACAGCCTCCTGTAAAGGAATAGAAACATATTTAATATATTTGCATAAGTAATTTTCAAAAATTGGACATTAAGATTTGCTTTGTATTGTGTGTGGAGTGGGAGGGGCAAAAATAGAGTCTCTCTGAGTTACTTGTTTTTATATGCTGAAGTGAACAAATTTTAAGCGTGTAGCGTGTGGACATTTCCACATTGTGGGGACATTTGGCTGAGCATCACAATGACAAAATGCCCTAAAACATGGTTTAGAGGTATGGTGTGAATACACTTTTGGTTTAAGTTAGGGTTAGTGTTATGATGTTTAAATACTCACATCATCAGGCTGAGGTTAGTCTCTGGGAGGTCACAGACAGGCTCTCTTTGGCTCTTCTGGATGTAGTTCTGCACTTTTCTGGTTAAAACAAACAAGCATAATGTTTGACAATAATATACTGTTTATTGTACACACCTGTGGTTCTCAGTTTACATCAGGGGGCCTCTGGTGCTGTGAAAACTCTGGGGCACCTAGACATGATTCTTAGGACGTTTATTACAATAAATTAATTTTTGACAAATATTATCAAGACAAGGTATGTGGGGGGATAATTATTACACTCTGCCTTGTAATTGATAAAAGGATATGTACATTTATGAATGCTGATGACCTTATGATACACTTACTGTTTGAAGGAGAACCAGGAAGCTGAAGATGAAACAAACTCCATCTGACACAGCCCAGTTCTAATCATAATAAATCAGCTGCAGGAAGCCTCACACTTCTTCCTCACATCTTTTGTGGGAAAACCTAGAAAACAAAAACATGCAATTTGCAGATTAGTGTCTACCAATATTGTACAAAGGAGGTCAATGCTATTTTCTTAATTCATCTTGTGTTATTACTACTATTCTGTTTACTTCTTCTTTAAGATTTCTTAGAACCTTTCTTTAACCTAAAAACTGCATTTCTATTGATAATGAACTAAAACTCCTCAAAGGGTAAAACCAGAACAAAGTACTGCACAGCAATCCTCTTTAGCATGTCAGCTAACTATTCTCCAGTCAGAGGGGAGGGTCTGAGACATGAGCTATCTGATACCAGAAAGATTTGTTTGATTTCTACAGCAGCATTCTTGTGTCAGCTGTAACCTAAGTCAGTGTTTTGGAATAAATGATTAATAGTCTCATTTAGCCTTCATTGTCAGGGGAACACCAGCAGTAAACATGTAGCTAACGTTAGCTAACAAGGAAGTGTTGCTGGTGGACACAAATATAGTACGACAAAGTTATATTTACAAAATACAAACAACAAAAATGCTCGAACTTACTTGTGAAAGTTATCCCCCGAGCCATGGTCTCAATAGTCCGCCGATTAGAGCAAGAATAAATCGCACAGAGCTCAGGCATCATGTTTACTGCTATTGTTATGGTTCGTGTCTGCCGGAAGCCCGACCGACCTAAGATGGCGGCCGCATTTCCTGCGCCCGAGCGGCCAATAGGGGGTCTATCAATTATAATGTCTATGCCACTAAGCGTATGTCTGTGTGTATGACAGACTGCCCCGTGGGCCGTGACTGACATCTTTAGCGGTCCAATCACAGCGCCCTATTGGTTTGGTAAGCCAATCACAGCACTCTGCTGGTGGGCAGGATATTACTGAATAAACACGACAGCGGCTCGTTTAAAATGGCTATGGCATCAACTTTGGATTATTTCTTGGGCTTTTCTTTGAGTCAAGAGCAGATAGAGGTACCGTACTTAAGTTTATTTAAAAAAGGAATGTATTTGCATCTTCTTTGACAGAGTATGGCGGACTGCCTTGTTGACTGACATCTGTAGCGGTGAGTACGTCACGTTGTTTGTTATCGGATAGCATGCGGAGACAGTTTAAAAGACCACCGTGGATCCCGCCCCACGACAGAGATGTCAATGAACCATGGCCAGACTTTATATCATCATATATAAGATGGCTTGCCAAGCTAGGAAAACACAAAAGTATTCCAATGGTATTACGAAAGTAACTGTATTCTAAATACCATGTTTAAAAATAGTATTTGTAACGGAATACAGTTACTCATAATTAGTATTCTAAATACGTAACAGCGTTACATGTATTCCGTTACTCCCCAACACTGTTTGTGTATGGCGGACATACAGTCTAAAGCCTTTTTTATAAAACAATGCCGCTAATTTGCGCAACGCCTATGAGGCATCTGGGAGCGTTGGGTCGTTTATAAGAGCTCAGACCGTGGCGGTAATGTTGCGCAATCATGTCCGTTTTATAAAATATTACCTGATGGTGGCATAAAGGAGGTATGGGGGCGGTCTCCGCGCTGTCACGGACTTCCGTTTATCTTGGACATAACTTGCTTTTTATTGCGATCAAAGCCGCGCTCGTTGAGTTTTTTTTCCACATTTCTCTACAGGTGTGTGTCCTCCACCATCACTGTGAACAGTCATGATCTGAGCTGCAGATCTAACGGAGAGACGCTCCCGGAGCGCCGCATCGCTCCAGTTTATCATCTCAGCTGGTTCGAAAACAAAACTTGTGGCCGTGTTTCATTTTCATTTTATAGTTCCCGGCCGGAGCTCGGCATTAATTTGACACCTCCCTCTGTTAAGTTAATGTGCGTTTATAAGACCGGCGAAGCCGCAATATTACAGCAATATTACTATCAAGCGTGGCGGCACGAATGCCGCAAAATTTGGTAATATTACGCTGATTTGCCAGCATGGTGTGTCTTATAAAAAGGGCTTATGGTGGCAGGCTGACAGCACTATCTGCTGATTAAGCAGGGTAAAACTAAATAAAAAAAAAAATCCGGGGAACGGTGCAGTGCGTCGTGACGTCATCACGTCAAGTCACAGCGCCTGTTGCAACAACACTGCAGGCAGGAGACATTGTTTCTGCTCAAAGATCACTGATTACACCAGAACATGATGATATGTTAGTTTTTTTTGAAGAAGAACCAGTCCTGAGATAACTTAACCTAGGGTTAGAGCAGCACTAAGGGAGTGTTCTTGTTTGTGTTTGGCCTGTTAGGCCTTGTGTTTCCCTGTGTGCAGCGGAAACAAAAATAAACAAGTTGTTATTATACAGTCATATTTTTTCCTTTTTTTTTCTTTTTTGATATCGTATCGTGACATATCGTTTCGTGACTATGACATATCGAGGTGCATCGTATCGTTAGTTTAAGTGTATCGTCCCATCCCTAATATATATATACATANCGATGCTGCACTCAGGGTTTCTGCAGCTGCAGTGGGAGCGACAGGTCAGCTGATCAGCAGGTATAGTCGGCTCTGAAAGGCGTTCATTAGAATTTGCGCATCACGTTTTATTCCGGTTAAAGTCACTTTAGAACGCCTCCGCATCTCTGCAGCTGCATATTTTTCATGATTGCGCGGTAACGCAAACACTTCCGGCAGATTCTACTTCCGGTTGGCGGACTGGGAATCGAAACTAGGAATCGAAAGTAAAATATTTGAACGATTCCGGGAAAAACTGACTGTTAGTCCCGGTTCCAATCGATGCTCGATTCTCGATGCCCAGCCCTATCCATGGGGCATTTAGAGGCGTGCAGGATGAAAGTACAGTTTCCTTTAAAAGCTATATTTAAAAAAATAAATAATAAAATTTTTATTTTAACGGGCACAACACTGGGTTCATGTTTACATCTACCAGCCACTAGAGGGCACCGTTGCCGTAAAGTCTGCTCGGCGAGGCCGGGACTGTGTAAAATGGCAAACTTAACAAGTCAAGCAGTTGATTCTGAGCCCAGAAGATGTTCTAACGGTAAATATTGTTGTAAAATAATCTTAATTACTCCTTACCCTGTACAATTTGTCACTGGACATGACGCTGGCTGTTCACTTAACGTGTCGGCAGTGAATCAACATCCTGATGGCTGGAAAATTAGTTCTGTTGTTGCAATACCACCTCTGAACACTAGAGTTTGCCAGATTGTCCTTGTTCCATATTCAGCCTTTAATGCGAGGGTTCATTATTTTCCAAAACATCTTTAGATGCTTTAGCTGGTTAAAATAAAATGTGTTTTTTTATTGGTACTAGAACTGTCAAAGTTAACTCACAAAGTCATTTTCTCAGACAAATATATCAGCATTAATGCATTTTCACTTGTTTTGAAAGTCTGTTTGTTGCTCACTAAAAACTCACACATGAAAAATGTCATGCAGCGGTACATTTATGATTTGTAATGAATTTGCAGTTAATCGTGAGTTAACTATGAAACTCATAGGACTATCTGCTTATCTGGGGTCGGGTCGCAGCAGCCTAAGCAGAGAGCTCCTCAGGGGGAATCCCAAGGTGTTCCCTGGCCAGCTAAGAAATAGTCCCTCCAGCGTGTCCTGGGTCTTCATTTAGGTCTCCTCCCGGTTGGAAATGCCCGGAAAACCTCACCAGGGAGGCTTCCAGGAGACATCCTAATCAAATGCACGAGCCACTCAACTGGCTCCTCTTGATGTAGAGGAGCAGCGGATCTATGCCGAGCCTCTCCTGGATGACCGAGCTTCTCACCTTATCTCTAAGGGAGAACCCAGCGATTGATCACGGGACTAATCATGATTTAAAAAATGTGTTTATCGATGGCCTTAATTGTTTCATTAATCATTAATCAACATTTTCTTTTGTCTTTTAGCCTGTCCAGAACTTCCACAGCATTGTGTCTGGGAAAAGGAGGAGGTACTGACTGACCAGCATCTCTCTAACCAGGAGACCATCTCCAGTTTGGACCAGAAGGAACCAGAACCTCCACTGATCAAAGAGGAACAGCAGGAACTCTGTATCCGTCAGCATGAAGGGCAGTTTTTGAAGCAGGAAAATGTTACCTTCATGGTGACTTCGTCTTTTAAAGAAACAGACAGCTTTGAACCAGAACCAAACAGGAACCAACCCTTGTGTCAGAGTTCTACTGAAGCTGAGAACCAAGATCAGGATGGATGCAGGAGTGAAAACTCAGAATCAAACAGCAATGAAGAACTGACACGAAATAAAATACGTCAACAAACCAAAGATCACCTAGACAGTGTACACAGTCAGAAACTAAAAAGGCACAAGAGGGCTCACAGAGATGAGAGATCGTTTTTATGTAAACTCTGTGGGAAATATTTCAGTTACAAGTGGGTTTTAACTAGTCACATGAGAATTCATACAGGTGAGAAACCATTTAGATGTACAACCTGTGGTAAATGTTTTTCTCAGAATAGTAACATGACTAGTCACATGAGAACTCACACAGGTGAGAAACCATTTAGATGTAAAACCTGTGGTAAATGTTTTTCTCTGAAGCGTACCTTGACTAATCACATGAGAACTCACACAGGTGAGAAACCATATCAATGTAAAACTTGTGGTAAATGTTTCAATAGGAGTGGACACTTGACTAGTCACATGAAAACTCACACAGGTGAGAAACCATATCAATGTAAAACTTGTGGTAAATGTTTCAATAGGAGTGGAAACTTGTCTATTCACATGAAAACTCACACAGGTGAGAAACCATATCAATGTAAAACTTGTGGTAAATGTTTCAATAGGAGTGGATACTTGTCTATTCACATGAAAACTCACACAGGTGAGAAACCGCATCAATGTAAAACTTGTGGTAAATGTTTCAATAGGAGTGGATACTTGTCTATTCACATGAAAACTCACACAGGTGAGAAAGTGTATCTATGTAGAACTTGTGGTAAATATTTTTCTCAGAATGGTCACTTGAATAGTCACATGAGAACTCAACATCAGTGTTGCCAAGTCAGCGACGTCGTAGTTGTTCCCTAACGACTTTTCGACCCCCTCAACGACTTTTTATTCAAAACGGCGCCTAGCGACAAACCTTTTCTAAGAACCCTTTGCTACTTTCTGTAAAACCTTCTTGTACATATTCCCTGCAGATCAGCAAAAAGCCCAGTTTGTGCTCCAGACCGTTCTTTCATGAGCCAGGAAAGAGAATGATACGCAGGAATATGATCACGTTACAGCGACTGACCATTCATAAACCTTTCTTGGCTGGGCCAACGAGAAAAGTACAGCTGCAGAGCTGGAGACTGCCGATTTACGCCTGGTGCTGATTTACGCTTCTACTGTTAGAGGTCTGAGCTATGTCCTATAACAGAACTGTTTGGATCACCATACCAAATCTGCCTTAATATCACTTTAAGAATTTATTTTACATTTCAAAGCACACTGGGCCATTTGAATCATACTAATTAATCATTTAAACTAATAAAATTGTTTTTATCTTCCTCCTTTTTAATCCTAAGAAAGACTAACATGTTTTAAAAATCTTCAGTGAAAATTTTTGAAGATCAGAAACCAAAATTTCTGAGGAACAAAATACTTCAGACCCTAACAAAGGAAAAGTGCTGTGGGTTAAACATCTGCAGATGAGTTCATTCAAGTCAAATGTGTGATTACTGTCATGTATATATTTTTTGTTTTCATTTTAGATGTTGAGGGGAAAATAAACGGCAATGTTGGTTGATGTCATCAATGTGCAAATTAGCGTGTGACGTCATCGGGCGACATCTGGGTGAACTTCAGCTACTTTCTGTCGGAGGCAGTTGGCAACATGGTGAAAAGTCTTCCATGTTTGATCTGTAGAGCGAGATTCAGCCAAACATTTTCTTTAACTTCTCATGTAAAATTTCATACTTGACATTTTTTTATTAAATGTTTTCCTCACCAAAGTCACCTGACCCAACATGAGAATTCATACAGCTAAGAAAGGAGATTTTAACATTTAATCCATAATACCTTAAGAGCCTAGTTTGACACAGATAGAAAAAAATGTGGTTTTAATTTATAGTAATTTTTTGTGCCTTTGCCCTTTTATTTAAATCTGCTTTTATGCAAATCTTTTATGCTTTTTTTCTAGAACAGTTCATTGTTTTTAATAAACCTGTTATTTGTTTCTATAATATAAATAAAGATCCAGTTGATGCAAATTGTGTGTGTGTGTGTGTGTGTGTACTCGTCTATACATAAAAGTGAAGACCATGGCAAGCTTTTCACCTGAGGACCTTTAGTAGGACATTTGCCCGGTCCTCACTTTGGTGCAGTCTCACAGAACTCTACTCGTTAGTTTCAGAGGTATGGTGTGAATAAAGTTTTAGTTAAGGTTAGGGTTAGGAATAGATCAGCATTGGTTAGGGTATGGGTTAGGCATAGTACAGTCACAAAAATGAATGGAAGTCAATGGACGGTCCTCACTGAGATAGAAAGACAAGAGTGTGTGTGTGTGTGTGTGTGTGTTCATTTAATAGAGTAGTTAAGCATGTTTGGGTTAAGGTGGATGTCGTGGATGTCCCAGGTTATGCAGGTGAACGAGAACAATTGTGTCCAGCAAAGTCTGGCTGGTTGTAGAGGGTTTCCAGACGAACGAGGAAGAGGACAAGATTTGAAGGTTTTTAAACATCTTAATGGTCTTTCAGAGCTGCTACTACCATATGAGCCTTCACGGTCTCTGCGCTCCTCTGGCAGCCGTCTCCTCGTTATCCCAAAAGTCAGGACGCAAGCTCAAGGTGTGTAGTGGGATAAATCTACCTACATTTTTCTTTTTCAATCACTTTGGTTTTCTTGTTTTTTATTTGACTAATTTACCTTCTGACTATTACCCTCTCAATGGCCTAAAAATCGAGCATAACCGCATTGTAATAATGATTTTGAAGGACAACGGTCAAGCCATTCATCCATCACCATGTTATAGTTGCATCCAAAAATAATGTCATAGGCTAAGAATCTTTGAGACAAGTGTAGAACTCCACAGTTTAACAGTTACTGCCATTATCCTATTACACGCTACCATCAGTGCTAAATTCAGTAAGTAAATTTTATTTGTACAGCACTTATTACACAAAGTCCAAAGACCAACAAAACAAATGATAAAAGTCATAAAATGATCTTAAGACAAAACAGAACATCATAAAATAAATTGTGCAGTACCCAGATGTACATTGGTATGTCTGTGTCCTTTATGCTGTTTTTTTTTTTTTTTTTGGAAACTCAGTTTTCTATTTTCATTCATTTTTTAATTGCTGAAGGTTACTGTAATAACCTACTGCCTTTGTGTATTTACCTGTCTTAGTTTTTTTCCTATTCTCTTCTATGTGCTGTCGATGAGTGACTTATTAAAACAATGAGGAAAAAGTTCTTGATTCAATCAAAAAGATTTTATTTTGATATTGCAAAATAAAAAGAGGAGTCACACAAGATCTTTGTAAATCATTTCAGGAGTGTGAGTGACAAATGATCTACTTCAGAGAAGAAAAGGGAGCACTAGATAACTCTGGGGAACGTTCATGCATGCACTCTTTCAGCCTTGAAGGAGAAATAACAGA
>SSNS01000975.1:78623-91999 GCA_006937985.1 Aphyosemion australe
TTCCCACACACCATCATCTGGTTGAAGAGGACTAACTGTGATGTTTGGGATCAGCTGATCTCCAGCTTTCTTTAGTGAGTTCCAGTGGTCTGGTAGCTTCACAGGTCGGTGCTTTTCATCAGGAAGCTTGCATCCATTCTTTTTGTTACAATAAAAGACTCTGTGCTGAGGCCTCAGCCTTCCTGTGGCGATGGCGTAGGCTAAACCAGATGTGGTGCAGTTCCAGGGAGAGTAGAGGACCACGTCACAGATGGAGGGCAAAGGCAGATAACAGCAGGCTGGGATCATGAAGTCTCTGATGGAGCCATGAGCCAGAAAGGTGATGTCTACAGTGTTGCTGTGGTTCTTCTTCTCCTCTTCATCCATGTGCTTTTTCAGGAACTGATACATGTCCTCCAGTTTGACGAAGGTCTCTGACTCTGTTTTCAGCCACTTCAGGATGGTTTGATTCTTGTTCTTTTCTTTTTCAAACTGGAATAATCTGCTGCTTTTATCAGATGTTTCAGACCATTGAACACATCTGTGGAGAATTCTCCTGCAGGAAGAACAAACAGCTGGATGAATATCAGCTGATTCTAGATAAACACATGCAGACGTAGCAAGAGGCAAATTCAACGTATCTGTTAATGAGTGAAAAGAAATAAGTTGATTGAATAATCATTGTGTTTTATTGTATTGAATTCAATGGGATCAGAAAATAAGCTATTATGTATCTATTATTAGGATGTTTCATTAACCCTCATATAAACCTTTCATTTTCTAGCGTTTCTACTCCTTGTGCACAAAAAATGCTGAAACTAAACTCCCTATAGAAAAATTATATAATGTTTCATAAGTTCTAATTTTTTACATGAATTTCATCCTCAGCTTCAGCCCTCAAAATATACTAAAATATTTGTGTGTTTCTGAGTTTTTGCCCCTTTATTGCCAGGTTTATAAAAAAATGAACATAATAATAATAATCATCTTTTGTATGTTATGTCCAGAGGACCTGTTTTGGGGGTGAATTGCCTCCGCCTTGTAGTGTCACAAATGGGCATAAAATATTTTTTGCTCACTTTGTAGTTTTTGTGTAATGTCATATTTTCCAAAAGAGTCACGATTTTAGTGTTTGTGTGCAAAAAAAAGCACTTGGAGCGTATAAGGGTTAAAGGCTGGCTGTTGTCTTCATAGATCAGAATCAATATAAAGAAAAAAATTATCTAAGTATTTTACAGCAGAGGCAGTGAAATGTTCATATGATTAGAAAAACCAATTACAACATCATAATAACACAAACTGAATTGAAAAGGAAATAAAATATCTAAAAGAAAAAGTATTTCCTTAAATATCAATTGAATGTAAATATGACAGGTGTTTGTCTCACACAGTACTGTCACATATTACTCTCTAGACACTAATCATGTAATCAAGGAGGAGACAAAGGAGAAAATCTACTTCTGTCTGAATGAGTTCAGTGTTCCTCCTCCTGGTTTTTTTTTTTTTTTCATGTAACTGGGATATTTAAACCATTTGTTGTAATGCCAACATAATCAGAAGTTAGTTTTGGTTACAGCTGGTAAAAACACCTTAAAACGTTTTGTTTAAGTTTAAACTGAATGTTTGAGTTTTAGAGACTCACATATTTTCTATTTCTTGTTCAGATCGGAGCTCCGCCCACTCAGCCATGGCTGCTCGATGATCAGGACTAAACATAAAAATTCAGGTTCTTGTTCAACCTGGAAAAGAAAAATCATTTTCTGATTAAAGCAGGTGTAATTTCATCCAGTCACCAGAGGTTCAGAACAGGAGTGAGTACCAACAGGAGGATTTACAGGAGATAATAGGACAGTATTTGGGGTTCCTGACTCCATGGAATTATGATCCTTACATGATCTACCTGGTGATGAGGTGAATAATCAAGATCAAATACAACAGCAGCATTTTTTGTTTTTTAAGGCGAGAAATTATTAAAAACATTTCTAAACTTTTCTTATATAACTTGTCGACTTACCTTACAGGTGAGAAAGAGGAGGAATGATTACCACTGGTAGCTCAGAACTCTTATCTGTGAGGAATGACATTCCGTCACTTGTTTTTATTGTCTAAGTAAAGAAAGCAAAACTAAAAGAAATCCCCAGAGAGTCCAGAACAGGAGGCACGGATGTTTGTAGATCTGTGTATCTGTTGGCTGACGTTCATGAACACACCTGAATTAAAACTCCCTGTGGTTGAAACTGATCCAGGAATTTGTCGTAGCGCCACCGTCTTTTTGCAGACTAGAGTGAAATAATTCAGCTCATTTCTCAGCTCTGAGGTAATCCCTTTTTGCAGACTAGAGTGAAAACCTGAGTTTAAATAATTCAGCTCATAAATGACCTCAGATAAAATGAAAAACTGACTTGTTCTCTAAACAAATCAGTTTATTTTTAACACTTTTATCCAAATTCAGCTTCTAGACCAGCGGGGTCAAACTCAAATTCACTCTGGGGAAAAATGAAAAACTAGGATGAAGTCACACGCAAAACTTATTTTTTTTCATTGACTGTAACTGTGAAAATTTTTTGTTTTCTACAGTTATGTATTTATGAACAATTTCATTTGGAAACAAACTTTAGTTTTGCATAAACCGTGAATCTGGATAAATTAAAAGAATATGAGAACTTAAATTTGAATTAAACACACATCAGTGGTATTTGTTGCTTATTATCTGCAGCTTTTTGAGCTACTTTTTACTGTAAATCCTTTTCACAGGACAACAAAAAGTAAGAAACTCCTCATGATAACTCCATTGGCAATATTAAATTAGTCAAAGTTGTTTATACTCTACTGGATAATTGATTAATCTGTAATATCATTTTGGATTCATTTACTTTGCTTGTAAAGAGATGGGTTACAGAAAAAAGTGACCAAAACGTGAGTGTTTAGTGACCTTTGACCTGTTGTGTTGATGACCCTTCTCCTGTGTCCGTTACACAACTTTAATTATTTATTTATAAAGATCTAAAACCATCTGTTCATGGTTCTAAAGTTGAATGTTTTAAATAAATCTGCACCAGTTGTTAATAAATACATTTATTTTTCTGTCTGATGAAGAAATTCATGTTCAGAACTGAAATCAAGGCCGTATCTACCATTGAGGACACCGAGGTCCGGACCTCGGTATTTTTCTGCAGAATATTTTTTAAAAAATGATCTCAAACAGCCTATGACGGGGGAGGCGCTACAACAACGAGAGGCAGCCGAACTTAATGTTTATGATCATAGCCGTGGGAACACATTTTCAGCAGGGGGTGCTGAAAAAAAAAAGCTCAGTTGCGCTCAACTCCAGCCTACGTGTAGTATAGGCATTGATATGAATCTCATTATTAGAAAGAAGACAGACTCCAACAGTCTTGAAGCGCTGCTTATAAACCTACGACTCCTGTCTGCAGTTGACCAATGAAAACCTTTGGGACGCCGCAGCAGCAAGACTTCGCCTCTCTGAGTTTCCGTTTCAATTTATGCTTAAAATGCGGATTATAAACTACACACCAGGGGCGGGGTTAGGGGGTGGCTACTTGGGCTCAAGCCCCGAATCTAAATGTTACTGCTACAAGTGTAAAAAATGCTTGTATGTACACACACACACACACACACACACACACACGTCCAGTTGTATGTTTTAACACTTCAGGATTTAAAACAAATCATTCTGTGTTTGTTCAAATCTGTTTGAGGTACAAAAACACAACAAGTTCCACCTTGTCATTGTTTTTTTTCTTTTTTTACTAAAACAAAGCCAAAGTTGAAAGGTTCTGATAGAATTATTGATTTGTTTCATTTTAAAATCGATTCTGGAATTTTTCAGCTGGCGTCTACATTGGTTACCATGAAAACAATGCTGCACTTTTTAAATCCCTTCTGATTCTGTGACTTGTTAGAGGACATTTTCAACCTCCAGAGGATAGCTCAGCATCTTCACAGAAACGGTACAAAAAATAAAGCTTTTGTCACTTTTTGGAAGGTTTTATGCTCCTCTGTCCCTCTGCAGTAGCTTTTTGAAACTTTGATTTTTGGAAACTTTGGATTTGAGCAGTTTTGTCATCAAACTCTTTGCTATTAGTGCATGAATGCAGCAGAATCATATTAATAATAAAGGTGATTTGGGCTGCCAGGGAGATCTTTAAATGGAAATCAATACATTTTAATAATTATAAAAGTACTGTTTGCATAGCTGCCCGTCATATCTTCACCAGAATTAGTTAAACATAGCTGCATCTTTTAATAGCTAATTTCCACAGCATTTCCTCAGATATGTTGTGTTCTTTTGAAAATTCCAGAGGAGATTCCTGGATCGAGGAGAGGAGTGAAGCATCACCGATAGGAAAATGTCGTCACTGGAAGAGGTGGGTTGATTTCACTTGTAGAGCTGAGATTTTGGTCAAAAGTGTTGCTTTAGATAAACACATTTGCCAAATGCATAAACATAAACATGAACTCTGATGCTAGGAAACATCTGAAGCATTTGACAAAAGTGTAATTTTTTATAGAAAGTTGTACTTATAAATGTGGTGTCTGGTACACAACTATTATGTAAATGTATTATGATAGAACTTAGTTTATCTGCTTATAGTTTTCCAAAAGTAAACATCAGTTTGTGAGAGAACATTTATGGAAGCACTTGTATTAAAAGTTTTTTGTTTACTTTTTCTTTATTTCAGCCTACCGACAAGACCAAGAAGCGTTACTGCTGTGACCATTGTGACAAGAGCTTTGTATGAAGGTTATTATGTTTCAAAAAGAACGAACTTGTAGATCTGTTGTGCGTATTGTACAACATGGTGTAAGCTTGAAAATTGTGTGCGTGTGTGTGTGCAGTAGAATGTGAGAAGCTGCACACCAACGTGCGTAAACTTGTAAAGATAAATGTGTACTTGTAAGAACAACTCACATGTGTGTGAAATAAAATGAAGTTGTGTGTAACATTTTCAGCTACAAGTCTGTGAGCACAAGTCTACAGATCTGTTTCTGCGCACACTCAGCTATTGTCTTACAAGTGCACAGCTGTTTTCTCACACGTGTGACTTTTAAAACATTTCTCACGATCAATATGTTTCAAAATGGTCAAGCTTGTAGAGCTGTTGTGCGTGTCTGTACAACACAATGTGGGCTTGAAGATTGGATGTGAGCGTGTGTGCAGTACAGTGTGAGAAGCTGCACACCAACACGAGTAAACTTGTAAAAATAAACATGTTCTTGTAAGAAAAACTCACTTGCATGTGAAATAAAAGAAAGTTGCGTGTAAACATTTCTTCTACAACTCAGTAAATACAACTTCTCAAATTCGTTTCTGCGCATGCTCAACTGTCTCTTACACGTGCACAACTCAGCTCCCACGCTTGCGAATTTTGAAACACTTTGTGCGAGTTGTTTGTTTCAAAAGTCAGCTGTGTGTATCTGCAGAGGCGAGAGGAGCGAGGGATAGGGGTGGGGGAGGGGTGGAAGGGGGAGCCACGGAGGGTTATAATTGGTCGGCGCTAGTTTCCAGGACAGCGGACTCAACCAATCACAGTGAGAGCTGCGCTTTTCCCACGGTTTTCAGTCCGCTGCTTGCGGTTAGCGATGGCTCAACGAGCTGGGGTAAGTTCATTTAAAGGCTTTCTAAACTTATTTTACTCTTTTCCTCGTCGTTATTTGAACAAAGAGACACACACTATGTCACGCCATTTTACACCAGTAGTATTGCCTTATTATAAGATTATAGTAGGCTGTAGTCTGGCTAACGTATGTCTGCTAAGCTAGCACAAACAAAAACAGACGTCAGCATATTGCGACTGCTTTGGCAGTGAGACATGTCACTGGTGAGCGCCAAAAAAGCGTCCACAGTAACATTGATAACATTAAAAGTGTTATTCTGTTGAAGCATATCAAAACCTAATCCACTTGGAGGACGAGAGCAGCTGTGTAATCTAAAATGTGGCGTTCTACCACCAGAAGAAGCTCCGGTTTTTTACAGCGCCCTGTGAGACAACAAAGTCTTGTGAATTACGTCGTAGTGGGGGGGAATCCACATGTTTTCCGGTGTCGGGAGTAACAGCTGTGAGGGTGGGGGTGGGGGGGTGTTATGGGGGAGACACGCGCGTGTCGGGAAGTTATTGTAAAGTTCCAGTTGTGGAAACGCAGCTGTAGCCTTGCATGATGGGCACTGCGACTGGGTTTAATCCTTGTCTTTAGTTCAACATAGCTGTCAAGAAAACACGAAGACCAGCCCCGTTTTTACAGGTGCACGAGCAGCTTTCTGAGATTCTTTTTGGTTTATTTATTTATTCTGGCAAAGCCTTACAGCAGCTCTCAAATAAGGATGAATTGCAGATGTTGCCTGTTTAAAATACAGTAATTTGCTGCTTAAAACTAAGAATAGAACTTCAAAATTTTTACTATATAACCTCTGTCTATTTTGTACTTATCTAAGTGAAAGCTTTATTTTAATTATTACTAAGTTAATTAAAAGCTGAAATTTTTAGAAAATGTGTCATGTATATTCTATGAACATTATGGCAGATAATGTTTCATTATTTATCAGTGATTTATTTTTTTCTGAGTTTCATATAATTTGTATGTGTTTTTATTGTCTTTCAAATAGGATCAACAAAATTCAGAGATAGAAAATGCAGTACGAAATCTTCTCAGTTGTATTGGACGTTTTTCAAATCAGCCATCAAGAAATGTTGAAAGGCCAAGCAATTCTCCAGGAACAGGTCAACCAGTGGAGGCCAGTACAAGTGCTTCTCCTGTCCTTCCCATTCCACGAACTAGACCAAACACTGTTCAGCAAGAAATGCAAAGGTATTGAACTATGACCTTGGAAGTCTCAGTTCTAGATTTTGTCAACTTATTTGTGTAATTTTATTCATTATAGTTCAAAACTGTAAAATAAGTTTGTCACTGGAACTTGTAACATACTGTCACTTTCCTGCAGGTAAAATAAGCCATAATACATGTTTCACCTACTTCTGTTATCTTAAGATCAAAGTAACAACCAAATTGCTTTCACCCTAGCCTAGTGAACTAGACCAAATTCTTGCCTGATGGCTTGCCAGGCTATCTTTCCCCCATGAATTGGGTTAGACCATAAAATGTTACTACTTGAAAGATTATACCATAAAGCACAGAAATAACCATATCAGTTACAGGACAGATTATTTTCATTTGTGTTTGACATTCTTGCATATGTACACCAGTTCAATTTTCCCACTTTAATTTTTTTTACAGAAATACTTAGGCCTCCACAATTAATCGTTAAAAAAATCATGATCTCAATTCATACTTCTATGCGATCTCATTTCCAAATGACAACAATTTAAAAAAACAAAACAAAAAAAAAAAAACAATAGAAGATGACAATTGTACCACATTTTGATCTGGGACATAATCTGCATGAAAACAAGCACTTCCTCTTTCTCCCTCAACAAATGACAACGACAGAGCCTTATACCATGTGATGTATACCATAAGATGCAGAAGCCAGCTGGTAGGAAAAAACAACGAGAGCATGCAGAATTTTGTTCAAAATTGTTATTATTGTTACAATAATTCAAAGGTTGTGTACGTAAAAGAAAACGAGAGACATTTATTGTTTTTATGTTCAGTGTCAGCTGTTACAAAGTTGATGTGCAGATAATAAGTGCAATAAATATTTATATTGGAAAAAATTGTGACAGAATCATGATCTCAATTCTAAGCGAAAAAATCGTGATTCTCATTTTATCCAGAATCGTGCAGCCCTAGAAATACTGCACTTTTTGTGAATAGTGTAACATCAAAATAACAAAAAATTATATATCTTTTAGTGCAATTTAGCTAAAATGTCTATGTACAGAGATAATGATGAAGTTAACTAAATTATTTTTCTATACTTTTCTAACAGTTTCTCCCCTTATTTCCACATATTTCAAGATCTTTCCCAGCAATATTCAGTGGAAACAAAGCACGTTTTAAAAGAAAAATGCCGGAACCTTCGAGAGCAGCCTTTTGTCGGATGTTGGAACTGCAGTTCTGCCTGCTCCCAGAAAACACAACCAGGACTCCAAAAGATGAAAGTGTGCTTTTGCAAGCAGGTTTGGGAAGAAGAACTGTCAACATTACAGATGATGCTGATCATGCTGAGGTGTGTGTATTTTCTTTTAGATTTTTTTTAAATTGCATGACACTTTTACAACGACAAAATAATTTTGTTTATTTTGATTGTAAGTATTTAGTAACAGAAATTTATATGATGATGATTTTCCTTTCTTACATAAGTAAGATACATTGACTGAAACTGGGAAAATTTGGAAAAGGTATACAATAGAACTGAACTGACATACCATGGTTGCATAACACCTGAGAATGAATTATGGTCAAAGGAATGCTGCCTCTAATCTAATCTGAGCAGTATAAAGCAAGTGCTACTGTTGCTAACTATTCAACAAGAAAGCTAGATGATGCGCAATTAAACTATTCTGTATGTCAACACATAAAGCTGACATACACATACCATAAGATTGTCATTTAGAATGCACATTATAAATCTGTCTTCTAGTTCTGTATGGTAATAGCAAAACATCAAAATGCAATAATATTGTTAAATATCGCAAAGACATTGCATATTGTCATGCCAAATTTTTCTCATTCATTTTACTCACAATAACCAAAGATACTTTTAAGAATTGTCGCTGGAAATATTGTAGCCCACAAAATAGTGTATCCACACAGTCCTTTACATTTGAAGTAGTGTGTACACAGAAAAAGTAATAACAATTGTGATTCAGTTGATCAACATTAAAGAGCTCTATAAATTGAGTACACTAATTATTATTTTTATCTTCTTCTTAGGGCGTGTCTCTTCAGGAGTCTATATTGCAAGTTTATGATATCTATCTGTAGTGGGTCAGTCTTCATTTAGTCCTATCTCCTGCATCCTCGACCCTCACACCAACTAACTTCATGTGCTCTTTCACCTTGTTGGTTTTCCTCTCAGCCACCTGCCTGGTGGCTCTAACCTCAGCATCATTCTACCTCTGTCATCATTGTCTCTCCTCTGGAAATGTCCACACCATCTCAGTCTGTCGTCTCTGACTTTATCTCCACAACATCTAACATGAGCCGTCCCTCAGATGGACTCATTCCTGATCCTATCCATCCTCATCACTCTGCATCTTGAGCTCTGCAACCTCCAGTTCTGCCTCCTGTCTATTCATCATGGATTTGGACACTGTTTCTAAACATACAACATGGCTGTTCTCACGACTGTCTTCTACATCTTTCCTTCCATTTTTGCTGAAACCCTTTTGTCCCACATCACACGTGACACTTTTCTCCACACATTCCATCCTGCTTCACATGCTTAATCACCTTTTTTACTAAATCTGTCATAAGTTGACAGGATAGAGTTTTATTTAAATTAAAAAGACACACGTGTGTGTCTAACATTGTATTATATATTTTTAATGTTACTTTTATCATTTTCAGATAACAAGGGTACTACTTGAGGAATACCCCAAAATGCGAGAGTTGCATGGTGGTTGGCTTCTTTCAAAAGCTGCAGGTGAGATTATGGCTCTACATTTAAGGTCCTAATTAATTCATCCAAAACTTCCATTCTCCCTGTTTTTTTTTTCTTGTCACTAATATAATGTTTTTGAATTAACATATTTTTCTTTTGAAGGAGGTAGTGGTCAAAGAAAGACAACTCCACTGCCTCAGGCTTCCAAGGGTTACACATCAAAAATATTAAAAGCTTCCTCTACAAATGGAAAGAATACCATCTATATTGTCCCCTTACAAGAAAAGATAGACACCACACCCCTACCATATGATGCACCAGAATTTCAAAACATGCCGAAAAATAACTGCATGACCTGTGGCACATTGGTTCCTCTTCTTTTGCTCCCTGTTCACATTGAATCCTGCCAATGTGATGATAATGTAAGTGGTCATATTTTTTTATGTTGTTTAATAAATTAAATTACCTAAAAGGTTTAAAGCTTTACAATCTTTATCTATGTTTTTTTGAAGAGTATACTGCAATTTTCATCATTTACGATTTCTGAAATCTATAAATTTTTGTCCACCCAACCACATCCCAATTTTTTGGAAGGATGTTCGAGCTGACGTTGAAGAAAAAGAAGACCTGGATGAAGATGTTATTTTTATGGTGAGTTTTTTTATTTGAAAAACAAAACCTTTGACATATTTCAAGTTTATAATATCTACCTGTACTGGGTCAATATGTGAATAATTTGTCTCTAAATATAAAATGTAATATGCTTGTTGCGTTTATGTGCTTGGCATTTATATGGATTACATAAAACAAAAATTCTATATCTAAATTTAATTAAATTTAGTGTACAATTTTGTCTTATTGTCTAGGATTCATGTCCAATCTGTGGAGACACGTTTGATTCTGAGACAATGCCCTTTCATGCAAGTTCATGTGGAGAAAGGTAAGTCAGCAAATACTGTAATGCTACCTCAAATTTATTAAAAA
This sequence comes from Aphyosemion australe, assembly GCA_006937985.1. Lineage (NCBI taxonomy): Eukaryota > Metazoa > Chordata > Actinopteri > Cyprinodontiformes > Nothobranchiidae > Aphyosemion > Aphyosemion australe. Next base: position 89,113 of record SSNS01000975.1, read on the forward strand.
AAATATGTGATTGAAAATCTGAAAACTGTCTACATTTAATCACTTTGTCAGTTTATAATTAAGAAACATTCCATTAGTTCCCTTAAAAAACATTGCTTTTTATTTTGATGATTTTTCATACAGATTTTAGTTATTTGTTTAGGGTCACTTTTTTTATTGAAAACTGCATTAACTGTTGAATCTTCAATTTGAATTAAAATCAAAATCAAATACAAAAGTGGTTATAACATGGTTATGGTGAATTACACTTGACTGAACTTGAAATTTGACAAATCAGTTCATTGATGCAGTTTTATCATGTTTTCGGCTGGGAATATACTTGCACATGCGTGTTGATGCAGGCAGCATGCTGCGTCTTGTTCACATACTTGCTGCTGCACTGCACATAGTACTAGAGTCTTACACTAGGGGTTTCAGTAATAAATGCAGACTGGATAGATTTCCAGATTTGTAGGGTACAACCTAAAGAAACATGGCTTCTATAGAAGAGATCAGTAAATGGTTAATGTTGAGATCAGAAAAATAGACAAGTGGGGTTGTAGATGGTATGTACATGGCGTGACAATGGTGAGTATGTCTCATTGTTTTTGTCAACTCCGCCTACTGGTTATTTGCACATTTTGCAGCTTGCAAATGCACCACATTAATTTCAGATGATGCACACAGACGATACTTAAATACAACAAAAGTTACGCGAGGTAGCCATGATAAACACACATATGCGTGATTAAATGCAAGTATATTCCAGCTCTTAAAGAGTACAATAATTCAAAATTTTACAGTGAAATTATCACAAGACACTCTGTCTCATTGGAAAATTGCCAGTATTTATATAGCACCTTCCAGGGTTCTACTAGCCTCCCATTGAAATAACCCCATCCCCTGAGAGTTCTAGCCGAGCCAATCAGCGCTGAGCAGCGTACGTCACACACCACGACGCTCAGTTTCTCATAAACAAGGAAGACGGCATCTGAAGCGGAGCTCGCTGCGGCTCTTTCCTCTGTTCTAAATGACTTGGACATGTCTTTAAAACCACAACAAGAATTAGCGCTAAAAGCCTTTCTTCTAAAGAAAGATGTTTGCGCTGTTCTACCCACAGACATATATACGTAGATGCCTCATGGACTGGCGCTTCCGTAGTGGCCGGCCGCCATCTTAGATGGGTCTCCATTCGCCCCCAGTGCATTCATTTGTACTGAGGAAGGTTCTTACCCAGCTAAAAAACACATATTGTTGTGTCACCTTTACTTGTGCTAATGGAGCAACAAGTAAAAAATGCCAGAAAGCTGGGGTTAACTGCAGTGCAGCTCGGTGTGAACAGTGAGAGGGAGATTGTTAGCATCGCTCCTTTGACGACTACAGCTAAAGAACTACAGCGTCGCACGGTGAGTCGTCATTTCTGCCTTTTTTCGGATTGGTTATTTTTGAGCTGACTAGTCCTGCCCCTCATGGTGCTCGCTGCCTGTGAGTTACCAGACCCTTCCGCTGTATAGAATAGACAGAGGGAGAGTCTGGCAGGCCAGGCTAGGGTTCTACAATCCCCGAAGGCAAATTACATCTAACCTGTCATTTACCCATTCACACACACATTCACATCCTGATGGTGATGAGCTACAATAAAGCCACAGCTTCCCTGGGGCACACTGACAGAGGCAAGCCTCCTGTACACTGGCACCACCAGTCCCTCTGACCACCACCAGCAGGCAAGGAGGGTGAAGTGTCTTGCCCCAGGACACGACTACAAACCTTTGGTTACAGGGCAGGCACTTAACTCCTCTACCACCGTCACCAATCATGTTGGAAGGAAGATTACATTGAAACACATTTCTTTCTTAGCTGGCTGGGTGGTATCCAGTTTTTCTCAAATTGAAAAGGCATCTAAGGGACATAGTCATTGTTTACAATCTGTCTCCGCCTCCATACGGAGACTAACTCACGCCCATTTACTTCCGGACCATGGGTCCCCGAACATAAGAACAAATGAATGTAAGTCAATGGGGATATAAAAGTTATTTTCTGATCATTACTTTTAATTCAAAGGTAAGTACAACAAATGGGTGACTCAGGGCGTAAGGCAAAGCGGATTAGAAAATAGCGTTTATAGCTCTGTTCACTTGCATTCATTTTTTCTTTCTTCCAAAGACCCATGAGCTGACTGGAAAAGGAGACTTTGGCTCCCTATACTTCCTGATTACAGAGCCAATCCTGTATGAGTTGTCAAGTCTGAACAGGCATTTGTAATTCGACAATGGCCAGCAAAATGTAGCAGGTTGTGCAAAAAAATGTTAGCCAGTAAAAGAAGCAGACCAGATGTTAATTAGCCTTTCGCCGGCCCCGCCCCCAGAACGGCTATCTTCCAATCACACATCATAGCAACCGTTACTATCCGACAACTCCAAACAAGATGATGAAGCTAAGCCTAATTTACTACTAAGCATTAGCCTCGATAGTAGTCGTGTCTCCTTCGTTTCCCTTCAGAACCTCCTCATCAAGCTCAACCAGCAACAGCCAAGCATGAGTGCTCCCCCCGCCCACGGCTGGGCGGAGGTCCGCCTCCCAGACTATCCAATACGACCCTTTATTAGACACACAGTGCCGACAAATCAGCATAATATTATCTCAACCGTGTGTCTTATAAACACACATTAAGCCTTACGCAACAGCAGGTAGTGTCATGATCACGTAATGAAATAATGCTGAGCTCCGGCCGGGAACTATTGAAAATGAAAGTAAACACGGGCGTAAAAAGTTACATTTTATAAACAGACTCAGCTGAGATGATAGCGATGCAGAGCGCCGGGAGCTTTTCTCCGTTAGAGCTGCCTGCAGCTCAGATCATCTGACAGCTCACAGGGACACCGCCGCCACCCCTCCTCGGATCCACGCG
>SSNS01000976.1:0-47947 GCA_006937985.1 Aphyosemion australe
ATCTAGGATCTATAAATTATCTATTTGAAGAAAAAGCATTAAGAAAGAGAAAACGACCCTTGCCGAATTTCTGATTAAAAGTGTAGCTTCGAAAGCTAGCTTGGCAGCTAAGCTAACTGTAGCTTATTGTTACGAAGCAATCATTTTAGCCTAGCAGCTAGGCTAATGGTAGCCCGGACTTTTTTGAACCATTCAGAGAGAAATACTCAGCGGAGAAACAGCAACTAATGCCACCTCTTTGATAATATATGACTAATAAATTATATAATAAAACCACCCATAACTTACCTCCATTTTAGCAATCGCTACTGGCGCTGACTCGTCTCGTGACCTGCTCGTAACAAAACACAACTTACGCCATGTACGTAACTTTAGGTCACGTTACTTTCGGTGTTTTGTAGGGGGCGTGTTTTGTACGGGGCGTAGTTTGTAGGGGCGTGGTTTGTAGCGGCTGCGAGGCTGCAGCTAGACCCTACTCGGAAATGAAGTAAATATTGGGTGTGGCCTTTTTCTTCCTAGTGCTGATGACAACATGGCGGCTCCTCTGGAGGTGATCGTTAGCAGCGACTCGGCCTCGCAGCTCTGGAACTGCACCGTGTTCGACCTGCACAGTGGCTCCAGCCTCCTGTCTTACCGAGGAGGGAACTCCACCGCCAGGAGCCTCGCTGTCCTCCGGGGGGACTTCCTTCTGTCAGCGCAACTGGCCAAGAACTTCATCAACGTGTGGGAGATCCAGAGGAAGGTAGGAACGCACCCGATTACACGTGGATCCGCCTGCTGCTCGGTACCAAACCGACCTACCGACCCAGATTCATTTCAAAAGGAGAACCGAATCCCATTCTAACATCCGACATGTTTAAAGTTCGCGCCCGTTCAGCCTGTGACGAGTCCAAGTAGGGTCCAGTAGTGTATGGCTGCAGGACCCGGAGACCGCAGATTCAGGCTTCTATTGTTTTTGTAACAGCGCCCTCTAAAGGTCTAGTGTTTAACTGCAACCGTAGATTTTAAACATGCCTTTAGGTCACGCTATCCATAGACATTGATAGACCCCTCGTGGCCGCTATTGCCTATGGGCGCTGACGAGCGGTGGCGCCGCCATCTTGGATCGGTCGCGCCCCCCCTCCCTTTGCAGAGACATTGAAGTGTCAGCATGTTAAATCAACCATAACTCCTTGAATACTGAACCGATTTTGATGCGGTTTTTTTCACTGTAAACTTCACACATGTAGCTCTGACACAGGACACATGTTTGAGCGTTTTTAATCATAATGGGTTTGCTGTGGGTACATATGGGACTCTTATCCACTGCCTAGTGACAAAACCTATAGAAAAAAGGATCAAACACATAAAAATCACAGTCAAACAATGAGAATCAAAATAATTCAAACAGGACTATATACCAGGTGTGAGATCTATGGTAGGTATTTATAAATAAACACACTTAATATATGAAAGAGAAGCAGAAAGTATTACTCAGCCATTTTAATAAACAATTAATGTATACAATATAATTCTTATATATAACAATTTTAAAAAATGAGTGTTTCATATACATATAGTACCAATATAACTCAAAGAGAGGGTGAGAGAGACAACAACTAAAACATAGTCTGAATGACAAGAAATCGACGAACCATCTGTCAGAACTGACTGCTTAGTGATATTCTGGTTCTGTTGTATTTTTGTGTGTAGCTGAATCTATAACGCTCCACCTGTGAGAATAAAACTGTAAGGATTGTTTTCAATACTCAGACATTAATTCTGATTACTTTACAGCCAAACAGCACACAGGGAGAAAGAGATAGAGAGAAAAAGAACTAACTGCTTAATGGAGTTAATTTTATTTGTTTTGTCTTAATTTATCTGTTACTTGTGTTGAGAATGTTTTAAAATAGTAATTGAAAGCTTTACATGAGCTAAAACCCCTGGAAGAGAACTGCTTTGTAGAAGTTTTATCTGGAGCTCCCTTCTGCAGTTCAAGAGAGGTGAGTTTGACCACGTGGTGCAGCCTTCTCTTCAGAACCACAGACTTAACCAATGAGATCAAGTCTGACAGCCGTGGCATCCAGCATGACAGCTACACATCTGTGTTTAGTTTGGTTTTTCTGGCCCAGCCCAGCCTCATCATCCACCAATCACAGCCTCCTGTAAAGGAATAGAAACATATTTAATATATTTGCATAAGTAATTTTAAAAAATTGAATTGGACAACATTAAGATTTGCTTTGTATTGTGTGTGGAGTGGGAGGGGCAAAAATAGAGTCTCTCTGAGGTACTTGTTTTTATATGCTGAAGTGAACAATTTTTAAGCGTGTAGTGTGTGGACATTTCCACATTGTGGGGACATTTGGCTGGGCATCACAATGACAAAATACCCTAAAACATGGTTTTAGAGGTATGGTGTGAATATGCTTTTGGTTTAGGTTAGGGTTAGTGTTATGATGTTTAAATACTCACATCATCAGGCTGAGGTTAGTCTCTGGGAGGTCACAGACAGGCTCTCTTTGGCTCTTCTGGATGTAGTTCTGCACTTTTCTGGTTAAAACAATCAAGCATAATGTTTGACAATAATATACTGTTCATAGTACACACCTGTGGTTCTCAGTTTACATCAGGGGGCCTCTGGTGCTGTGAAAACTCTGGGGCACCTAGACATGATTCTTAGGACGTTTATTAAAATAAATTAATTTTTGACTAATATTATCAAGATGAGGTATGTAGGGAGGATAAATATTACACTCTGCCTTGTGACTGATAAAAGGATATGTAAATTTATGAATGCTGATGGCCTTATGATACACTTACTGTCTGAAGGAGAACCAGGAAGCTGAAGATGAAACAAACTCCATCTGACACAGCCCAGTTCTAATCATAATAAATCAGCTGCAGGAAGCCTCACACTTCTTCCTCACATCTTTTGTGGGAAAACCTAGAAAACAAAAACATGCAATTTGCAGATTATTATTATATTGGATTTAGTTGGACTTCCGGTTTGAGTGAACGCTGGCGCGTTTGGCTGCCGCTGCTCTCTGGTTAACTTTGATTATTTATTGTCTTTTATTGCTGACTGGCACTATTGTTGTCTGATACTTTGGGATTGTGCACCCTTGTTATATCTGCGTTGTTTTACTGTGGGAGAATACCAATCCTAACCGGTGCTATGTGGACCAACGCTTTTCACGTTTGGTCTGCACTCATCTGGGTCCTTTCATTCATCTTCCACCGACCTGCTGCTGGTCTCCAGTACACGGCCGCCGAGCTTCTCAGGATCCGCCATCACCCTGGATCTCCACCGGCCTCACTACATCTTGATCCGGACATCTCGCGTCTTCTCCGTGGAAGATACATCCACCGCGGGTCACACAGGAACTTTCACTATCAAGATTCCACTCCAATCAATTCCCTCTGGTCCACCACTCGTCATCATTCTGGCAGGAACTCATGCCGACGGGCTGCTGATCACTCCTCGTTAGCCAGCCTCGCCAGGTCAGCTAACGCTACTCACGGATGTGACAACACTACCGTCTCCTTTGGCCTTCTCAACGTTCGCTCTCTTACTGGAAAGGGTCATGTCATTCATGATCTCATCAAAGACCGTGGAATCGACTATGTGCCTTTGTGAAACTTGGCAACAACCAGCTGATTTCTCCCAAGTCAACAATGCTACTCCTCCGGGGTTTGTTTACCTTTGCAAATCATGCGGCTCTCGCGGAGGAGGTCTCGCGATAATTTATCGCGAGAAGTGGAAAATCTTGCCGGTTTCTGTCCCTGATTTTAATTCTTTTGAGTGTCTGGTGTTTAAATTGCATGGACCTACCCCCACAATCATTGCATTGGTTTACCGCCCCCCTAAACCTCACAAAGACTTTCTGCCAGAAATCTCAGTATTGTTCTCTCATTTATCTACACTTTCTTCAAAGGTAATAGTGCTTGGAGATTTTAATGTACACATGGATGATAGTGATCTTCCCCTCACCAAAGACTTCTCATCATGCCTGGACAGCCTTGGATTTAATCAACACGTCAAATGTGCAACCCATTCCAAAGGACACTGCCTGGATCTGCTGTGCTGCTGTGGTCTCACCCCTCTCAAATGTGCAGCTGATGATCTCCATATCTCTGATCATTATTTAATTTCTTTCAATATTATTACCCAGCTTTCTTCTACCAAACCAACCCGGCTCATCGCCTTTAGGAATATTAAGGACATTAATATAGATACTCTCTCCTCCTGTATTGATAATATTCAGTTACCGGACAATCCTTCCTCTCCTGATGACCTGGCTGCTCTCTATAACGATCAGTTAGCTCACATTCTTAACTCCCTTGCTCCTGTTAAAACTCGGTTGGTCTCTTTTAGTCAGTCTGCTCCCTGGTTCACCCCTCAACTCTGGATTCTGAAAGCCAAATCCAGACAGCTTGAGCACCTCCACAGGAAAACTGGCCTCACTATTCACAAAGAATTGTATAAAACCCATATGACTCAGTATAAGGACTTAATTGAACAAACCAAACTGCAGTATTACTCCTGTTTAATTAATTCCAACCGAGGCAATACCAAGTCCCTGTACTCCATAATTAATAAAATTTACCAGCAACCTGACTCTCTCCCCCCTCACATGTACTCTACTGCAACCTGTAATGCTCTTATGCTGTTCTTTAATGAAAAAATAATCAACATTCACCATTCAATTTACCAAACTGTCCTCCCCATCTCACCATGTGATCTTCCACAATCGTCACAATTACTTTCCATTTTTCAACTTCCCAGTGACTCTGAGATATCAGAATTTATCCTCAAGTCTAAGCCCTCTACCTGTTTCCTGGACCCCCTTCCTACATCCTTGGTTAAATCCTGTCTCCCCTCCTTACTCCCTCTTATCTCAACTATCATACAAACATCACTTTCCTCTGGTATAGTTCCCTCTCTCTTTAAAACTGCCGCAGTTACTCCAATACTTAAAAAGCCTGGTTCTGATCCAAACATTTTTTTCTAATCTTCGCCCCATCTCCAACCTACCCTATATTTCCAAAATCTTAGAAAAAGTAGTTGCTGCTCAGTTGCACACTCACCTAACCCTCAACTGCCTTTATGAACCCTTTCAGTCCGGTTTCCGTCCACTTCACAGTACAGAAACAGCCCTCCTCAAAATAACAAATGATCTTCGCATCGCTGCTGATGCTGGTCTATTATCCATTCTGATCCTCCTTGATCTGAGTGCAGCCTTTGATACAATATCCCATTCCATTCTCCTCCATAGGCTATCCTCCATCGGCATTGTTAACACTCCTCTTCAATGGTTTCATTCTTACCTATCTGGCCGCACTCAGTTCATCACTCTCAAATCATCCCATTCACAGCCTTCTCCTGTCTCTTTTGGAGTGCCCCAGGGCTCTGTCCTGGGGCCCCTTCTTTTCATTATATATATCCTTCCCCTTGGTAATATTTTCCGTAGATTTAACATCCATTTCCACTGCTTCGCGGATGACACCCAGCTTTACCTGTCCAGTAAGCCAAACTCCCATCTTCCCCCTTCATCTCTCATCACCTGCCTTCAAGAAATAAAATCCTGGTTCCGTTCTAACTTCTTAAAATTAAATACTGACAAAACAGAAATTTTACTGGTGGGTACCAAGCTCACCCTCTCAAAATCTGACAGTTTCTCTCTTATCATTGATAATACCTCAGTTTCCCCCTCTCCCCAGGTCAAGAGTCTGGGTGTCATCCTAGATAGCTCACTATCTTTTCAATCCCATATCAATAGCATCACACGGTCAGCTTATTACCATCTTCGTAATATTAATCGTCTTCGCCCCTCCCTTACCGTCCACTCTGCTTCTGTCCTCGTCCATAGCCTGGTTACATCACGTTTAGATTACTGTAACTCTCTTCTCTCAGGCCTCCCTCAAAAACCCTCCGTAAGCTTCAGTTGGTTCAAAATTCAGCAGCACGTGTCGTTACAAAAACTCCCTATTCTCATCATATCACCCCCATCCTAAAACAGCTCCATTGGCTTCCAGTGCAAGCCAGGATCGATTTTAAAATCCTCCTACTCACCTTTAAGGCCATCCATAACCTCGTCCCTCCCTACCTAACAGATCACCTCCACGTCGTCACCTCATCCCATTCCCTCAGATCATCCTCCTCCATTCATCTTTCTGTGCCCTCCGTCCGCCTTGGACCATGGGGAGTAGAGCCTTCTGCTTTACTGCTCCCAAACTCTGGAACTCCCTTCCCCCTCACATCAGGAACATAAACTCACTTATTCAATTCAAAAACCAGCTCACAACTCACCTCTTCAAAACCACTTATCCACTATAAATTTTAGAGTGCCTTGTTTATTTTTTGCTTGTTTTGATTCCTTGTTTTATGTCGTACTTAGGTCTTCTTGTGTTTTTTTTTTTGATGATTTTGTTTTTATCCTGTACAGTGACCTTGAGTGTTTAGAAAGGCACTTTTAAATAAAATGCATAAAGATTAGTGTCTACCAATATTGTAAAGGAGGTCAATGCTATTTTCTTAATTCCTCTTGTGTTATTCCTACTATTCTGTTTACTTCTTCTTTAAGATTTCTTAGAACCTTTCTTTAACCTAAAAACTGCATTTCTATTGATAATGAAGTAAAACTCCTCAAAGGGTAAAACCAGAAAAAAGTTCTGCACATAATCCTCTTCAGCATGTTAGCTAACTATTCTCCAGTCAGAGGGGAGGGTCTGAGACATGAGCTATATCTGATACCAGGAAGATTTGTTTGATTTCTACAGCAGCATTCTTGTGTCAGCTGTAACTTAAGTCAGTGTTTTGGAATAAATGATTAATAGTCTCATTTAGCCTTCATTGTCAGGGGAGCACCAGCAGTAAACATGTAGCTAACGTTAGCTAACAAGGAAGTGTTGCTGGTGGACACAAATATAGTACAACAAAGTTATATTTACAAAATACAAACAACAAAAATGCTCAAACTTACTTGTGAAAATTATCCCCCGAGCCATGTCTCAATAGTCTGCCGATTAAAGCAAGAATAAACCGCACAGAGCTCAGGCATCCTGTTTACTGCTGCTGTTATGGTTCGAGTCTGCCGGAAGCCTGACCGATCTAAGATGGCGGCCGCATTTCCTGCGCCCGAGCGGCCAATAGGGGGTCTATCAATTATAATGTCTATGACGCTATCTACGTTAATTCTGAGTAGCCTCATGGAGAAACGCTGATGCTAGCAACATCCGATGAGATACCGGAAGTAGCACATACTCATTGGTTTACATTGTGAGGTTTTGTTGCTAGTAGCAGTTTATTTGAACATTTGAAGAGGATTTTAAAAAAATATTTACACCTGAAAAATGTAGTCACGCGCCTCGGGAAGATGTTGCGCTGTTGGCGCTTGTACTAACAACCAGAGAAAATTAAATCTGTAGCTACAAGAGCGATGTTTAGAACATGCACCTCCAGAGTGAGAGAGCGTGTCAAATTTTATTAGAAGTTATAAATGTCTGAATTTTATTAAAGCAACATAAATGATTTAATTGCTGATCAAGCATTACATGAAACTATTAAATAATTGACCAAAGTCTTGTTCCATCTAACTGAAATATGTTCTTTGTGTTACTTTACATACATTCACACAATACTTTTATAAAGAACATCTTTAGATCAACCACCTGTAACCTGGAGTAACTTCTCTTTTCTTTGTATTCCTAGTTTTTTTGCTATAGGTCTTGTGATAGGTCAGATCGTCCCACCGATGACGTTTCCCAGACTTTTGGTTTTCTGAACACAGCCAGACGCCAATGTCTTGTATTCTTGACACGTGTGTGTGTGTGTGTGTGTGTGTGTGTGTCTGTGTGTGTGTGTGTAGGGGGGATGGGGTTGGCTGGGAGGGGTGGGTACTGAGGGTTATGTGGGGTTGTTTTAATCTGTACTGCACTTTGAGCTGCTTTCAAAGTATGAAAAGTGCATTATAAATAAAATTTGATTGATTTGATTGATTGTGATCACACGTGATTATGCGTTGCATTCTGGGATGTGGCGGACACGTTGGAAGCCTCACGGGTGTAAATAAACCATGGAAACAACTAGTAAATCGCAGAGAAGAAGCAGATTTGGGGGAAACAATGTGTTAAACAACATGTTAAAATTCTGAAAATGGTGCAGAATATATAGGGATTAGGGGTGGGACCCAATTTAAAAAATAATCTAATTAGAGGCTTTGTAATTAATTAATCTTGATTAATCGCATTTTAATAAAATTGGCCCCGAAAGCAATTTTTTAAAATTAAAAATAATGAGACAGAGAATCAAACAATAGTCAGTAGCAACGTTTACATGGGCACAAGTAATAGGATTGAACGCCCTATCGGATCAAAAATGCGTCATGTAAACATGTCAATCGGAATATTCTGATCCGATTCGGCCTGATCCGAATGAAATTTCATCCCGATTGAGAGAGGTGGTTTTGTCCGATCGTCAATCCGATTGGCGTCCATGTACACAGCCATTCGGATCGTTGGGGTAAAATAATGCCCACTGCGCATGTGTGCAAATGCAGCGTGCCCTCTTTTCGCCTCTGCGCATGCTCAGGACAGATCGAAAACATGGCGGGCGGTGAACAGAAGTGGTCTGTTGCCGACGCTATTTTTTACTGAAAATACAACGGGAGCTCAATATTACTGAACGTCTCGATGGCCGAACGGTTAAAAATGCCAAGTTATACACTCAAGTGCATCTAAAGATGCAGGAAGCGGGAATTCACCGAAGCTAGAGAATAAGCAAATAAAATGCAAGGGAAAAGACGTGCGGACAAGATGGCGTTTGTTTACAATTTCTCTTCCGGGAAAGACAAGTCTGCGCATGCGCAAGCTATGGTGCGGGCATCGCGGCGTGATCGGATCATTCCAGTTAGTGTCCATGTAAACAGAGGTTTGGGATTTCTGATCAACCAAGATTTGAATCGGATTGGGGAAATTTGGCACATGTAAACGTGGCTAGTGACATTATTTTTGTAAACAAAAGCTCTTTTAATTAAAAAAAAAAAACTTTTAAAGGAGCTAGAGGCAGGAAAAAAGAAACGATGCTCACGAGCGACGCGCCCGGCTCTGCGAGTAACTGCAGCCCAGCACAGGAGCGTGCACAGACGGCTATGTTACACAAACACAAAAATACCATTACCTGACCCTCTTCACACGCTCTCACGCCACACCTCCAATATCTCACGCTGAAAAGGCAACTCCCCGCCGCTCTCACGGACAATATTGCGGCGAAGCAATCCATGCAGCAGCCCTGATCACAGCTAATGCTACTACTGTAGCATGATCACAGCTAATGCTACTGTACGCTAGCTCTCTCTGAGTCATCGGAGAGGTCAGGATCTTTAAAAAATCTGTAAAAAATTAAACATGTATGTTCATTTTTTCAAAGCTAATGGGTGATGAAGCGTTATAAACCTAAAAGAATGAGGCCACCCATGTATCGTTCCATTTTCTTGAACAGGCTGTTTGCTGCAAAATGCGCTGCAGTTCGGTCACGAATTTCCCACGCTGCCCTACGGATGTGGCGTCAATTGACACTGCTTGCGCGTTCACGACAGCTTCAAAACAGAAAGAAAATGTGTTCGACACTGCAGATCGGTAGGTGGCGCTATTGCACCGTAAGTTGCTTGCCAACCGCCAAACTCCAAAAGAAGAGCTGTGGGAATGGATTCTACTGCAACCAGCAAACGACCAAGCGTGGCACAAAGGAAGTTTATTCAGCGGCATCTCGTGAGTCAAAAACCAAATATGGTAAAAGACAGGCAGGGACCCGAATCTATATCGGATACGTGATTGACGAATGGAGGCTGCTTCAACTATATCTAAAGGATGCTGCCATGGCTCATTTCCTAGTGAGCAGGTAAGAAACATTATAGGTTGTGTTTAGAGATGATGACAATGATCTGACCTCACCGATGACTCAGAGAGAGCTAGCGTGCAGTAGCATTAGCTGTGATCATGCTACAGTAGTAGCATTAGCTGTGATCAGGGCTGCAGTGTGGATTGCTTCGCCGCAATATTGTCCGTGAGAGCGGCGGGGAGTTGCCTTTTCAGCGTGAGATATTGGAGGTGTGGCGTGAGAGCGTGTGAAGAGGGTCAGGTAATGGTATTTTTGTGTTTGTGTAACATAGCCGTCTGTGCACGCTCCCGTGCTGGGCTGCAGTTACTCGCAGAGCCGGGCGCGTCGCTCATGAGCATCGTTTCTTTTTTCCTGCCCTTAGCTCCTTTAATTATTCATAATAAACGCGTTAAATTTCCACCCCTAATATATACACATACATACATATATAAGCTGCATCTTTTCCAACTCCAAATTTTTGAGTGAAGTGAGGCTTCTCCCAGCAACACTCTCTTCAACTGGAACTGCCTTAGCAATTTTCATTTGGAGGCTTTCCTGGTGACTTTGAGCTTCCTCATGGTCCTTTACAGCCTCGACTTTAAAATTATTAGTCCCCACCATAAAACTGTTAGTTTTGTATTTTTCTTTCATGTACAGTCGGTAAATTTTACAAAACATTACTGCATTTTCATTGTCAAACACAAGCCATTCACGGCCTTTCTGCCATTTAATGTTAAAGTTTCTTCTCTTTGTTTTGCACGCTCTGTCAACACTCTCATCTTCTGCTTCCTTCCTCTTCTCACCTCCTCCCGACGTCTGTCCTAACCACCGCAGCATTTTATTCAACTTTGCTGTCCAGCTCTTTGGTTTGCCTTCGCTCTCCATCAGGTATTTCCGGGTATTTCTTGCTTGTGTTTTCAGGCGTTTCTGGTTTTGCGCGCTCTCGTCATTGATTGGACCAAATTGCACCGCTGCAGCCAGTAGGCATCTAACACGTCACAAATAGCACATGGATTACGGTAGTGTCATGTTCAATGTAAGAGGAGGGGAGGGGGCAAATGACCCAGAGCGTCTCTGACATGAATTGCATGATTGCCTCACGCATTACCGGCCACACTGGCTGGTAATATTTTATCAGTACTCGCCAAGACGATTTTTAACCCGCATTTGGCGGGTGTTAATTTCGAACCCTGCATACATACATATACATACATACATATGCACACATACATACTTATATATACACATACACATCTATACATACATCAATCAATCAATCAAATTTTATTTGTATAAGGCCTTCCACTGCCTTTACAGAAGCCCAAGGCGCTGAACAAAACATAAAAAACAACAAAAGAGCAAAAAGACAGTAGGACAGATTAAAACTGCATAAAAAGTGACTAAAATAACAAAACAGATATGATAAAATACAGAAAATAAAACAGTAAAATTCTAAAAATACATATTACATAAAAGCCAAATGATAAAAGTAAGTCTTCAAACGACTCTTAAAGACCTGCAGTGACGGGGACTGTTTGACAACAAGTGGGAGGTCATTCCACAGTGTAGGAGCCAGGACAGAAAAGGCCCTATCACCTCTTGTTCTCAGCCTTGTTCGTGGGACAACAAGCAATTCCTGGTCAGCTGAGCGAAGAGAGCGCACGGGGGCATGCATCTGAAGCAACCCAGCCAGATATGGTGGAGCACCACCATGAAGGGACCGGTAGACAAACAACAAGACCTTAAACTTACCCCGGCAATCCACAGGGAGCCAGTGTAGGGAATCCAGGACAGGAGTAATGTGTGTGTTTTTTTTCGAGCCAGTCAGAAATCTAGCTGCCGAGTTCTGAACCAACTGCAATCGCTTCAGTGCTGCCTGACTCAGCCCAACATACAGTGAATTGCAGTAATCAAGCCGTGATAAGACAAATGCATGCAGGACAGACTCGAGATGCGCCCTAGACAACATAGGCTTGATTTTTGCCAGACGGCGCAAATGAAAAAAGCAGGTTCTTACTACCTGGTTTATATGGCTTTCAAATTTAAGATTGCAGTCAATTACAACTCCGAGACTTCTGACAGAAGATTTCAAGTAGGGTGTCAATGCATCCAAATCGGGGACAGAGCTTACACAGCTCTTGCTAGAAGGGAGGAATGTAAGAAGCTCGGTCTTGCTCTCATTAACATGGAGAAAGTTTGCTGCTAGCCACAACTTTACCTCATCCAGACAAACCTGGAGTTTCTTAATAGAACCACCCATCTCAGGAGTCAGGGGAAAATCAATCTGGCAGTCATCTGCATATAAATGAAATTTAATGCCATGATTGAGCAGGATTACGTCCAGTGGTAGCAAGTAAAGGGCGAAGAGGAGTGGCCCCAGGACTGAACCCTGAGGTACCCCCTAGCGCAGGTCCTCCCAGGGGGACACAGAATTGGCCACCATCACACAAAACCTCCTTCCCTGGAGGTATGACTTTAGCCATTCAAGAGCTGACCCCGTAATCCCTACCCAACGTTCCAGTCGATCCAGTAGAATGTTATGGTCGACTGTGTCAAAAGCTACTGTCAAGTCCAGTAACAGCATCACCACAGCAGTACCTCAATCCAAAGACATGTAAATGTCATTCATCACCATCAATAGTGCAGACTCAGCGCTGTGTCCGGCCCTAAATCCAGATTGAAATTTCTCAAACATATTAAAATCATCTAAATACATAAATAACATAAACATAAATAGTCTACATAAATGAATACACATCCATATACATAATACACACATACACAAAATACACATATATATACATAACTGCACATCCCTTAACCACAGACAGAAATGACATGTTTATATATTCACTTCCTGCATGTAGTTGGTGAAAATAAGATTTTTGTACTGATTTTTGAACTGTATCATATTTGAACTTCACTTTATTTCTGGACTCAGCCCATTCCATAACTTTACTCCAGACACTGAAATAAACAAACTTTTCAATTTAGTTCTAACCGCAGGCTGTT
This sequence comes from Aphyosemion australe, assembly GCA_006937985.1. Taxonomy (NCBI): domain Eukaryota; kingdom Metazoa; phylum Chordata; class Actinopteri; order Cyprinodontiformes; family Nothobranchiidae; genus Aphyosemion; species Aphyosemion australe. The sequence continues at coordinate 12,875 of SSNS01000976.1, forward strand.
TGTAGTGGAACTCTCCTCTAAACTGATATCCTCATCTCTACTGAGAAATAGTTTCTGAATATTATCAGGGAGGAGATTTTTTGTTACTTTGAACATCATCAGTGCTGTTTGAAACGGGACCAGATCTGAGAATTTGATCATTTTTGAGGTTAAAAAAGAGGATGTGTGTGATCTGTGTAACCAGTCCTGTGAATTATTCTTATAGCTTTTTTGCAATATAGTTATTGAGGATAAGTTGTTTCTATAGGTATTATCCCCAAACTTCAACACAGTAGTTAAGGTATGGCAAAATCAGAGAGGAGTAAAGAATATGTAGTAGTACCAAAATTTCTGAAATTGGTACCAAACAAAAATTTAATTTAGACTAAATTTACCAATAAAAACATTAATTTTCCTATAAAGTGCTTTGAGATGACATCTTTTGTGAATCAGTGCTGTATATTAGAAAAATGAACTGAATTACTATTGTACTACTATCATCCTGATGACAAGCGCTGACAGAGGGATTCAGGGGTCTGTCTGGACATCCTGTCAAGTTTTGGAATTAAAAATACAAGAAAGCATGAGAACGGGAGGTGCTGCTGGAGCGAAGCGTCTCTCCTGTCGGTCTCCGTGACAGCGGGGCGGGGGGGGGGGTTTCTCCGTGAATTAACTATATTTACCACATCAGCTGGTCCACCGCTCGCCGTCACTGCATTCTGCGGCGTTGCTTTAGAAGCGACTGCACGTGCCCAGTAAATGCGCGAATCATGCGCATCAAGGATCCGGGTTTAGACGGGTCCTCGGTACTACCGGTACCTACAAAATCTTGGTACCGTGACGTTTACATTTTTGTAGTACCGGGTCGGTACCGAAGTACCGGTTCTTTTGACAACACTAATATGTAGTGAACCGGTCAGAGTATGTTTAACTTTATTCAGTACTGATATGCTTCTTGCAATTTTATTCTGTATATGTTTTTATAAATTAATCATATCTTGTAGCTCTTGTAAATCCTCTTTTGAGCATAAAATAGTAGTGTCATCAGCAAACAACACTATTTTAAGCATATTCGATACTTTGCAAATGTCATTTATAAATAAAAGAAACAGCTTTGGACCCAGAATTGACCCCTGAGGGACACCACAAGCAATGTCCAGACACTGCGATTAATGTCACAATGGTCACAGAAATAACTTGAATCTGACAAAATTGTTGTTGTTAGTTGTCACCTTTTTCACACCCTCAGAGTTTGCAGGTATGTAACAGTGTTTGTACAGTCATGAAAAACCTGGGAAAGTCATGGAATTTGAAAATCTAATTTCCAGGTCCTGGAAGAGTTTTGGAATTTTACAAAATCTAGGGCGACCAAACATACTCTTTTTCCTGGACATGTCCACTTTTCACCTTTCATTGTGTATACTACGTGCATATCACTGGGCACCTGTCATGTCTGTTAAAAACAACTTTTTGTGTACTTAGTCTTAATCTGTTCTGTTTGTCCAGGATCAGCTGCAGCAGAAGATAGTTTGTCCAGGTGTGGTCACATGTCTGACTGCCTCACCTGATGGAGCCTTTCTTGCTGTTGGAGTGGCAGAGGCTGTTTACCTGTGGGAGGTGAGTTTTCTCTGGGGTTCTCATTTTTGGTTTCTCAGTTTGTTTGGCCTCTGGTTTCCATGGTAACAGTTTGTAAAGTCTGTCCTCTCAATGGGCTAGGTGTGCACAGGTAAGCTGCTGTGTGTGCTCAGTCGACACTACCAGGACGTCACATGTTTGAAGTTCACCGATGACGGCAGCCACTTGGTTTCTGCAGGGAAAGACAACTTGGCGTTGGTGTGGAACTTGTGCAGGTAACACCTTCTGTTTGCCTGACTTACATAGAACACCTGTCACAGGTGTATGTTGGATTCTTACCAGAAGGTCATTGTCAACTAAAGAGTAACGTTGCAAAGTTAAAACAAAAACTTCCACTACTTCTCAGAGTTCTTCTGTTTCCTTTCCATAGAGGGGTTTGGGACGGGTTGGGACGCGATTTAGAATAGAAAAATAAAGTAAAACTTCATTTATTTTAATGAGAAATTCACTTTCAGCAGCTCCACAAAAGTGAAAGAGAAAACAAGGCCTTATGCAATAACAGATACAAGAAAATTAAAATCACTAGAGAAAAGTGCAACTATGTGTAAGTTACACATTTGTGCAACAAAGTACTGTGGTCACCAGCTTCGACTTTGTTTCACTGCTTCCTGAGAGAAGTTATAAATCATCATAGCGTAGGCGAGGAACACACTACACATCCGTCAGTGGAATGGGACAGTAACTACGTTTACGTGCGCCAAATTTCCCCGATCCGATTCAAATCTTGGTTGATTGGAAATCCCAAATCTCTGTTTACATGGACACTAACTGGAATGATCTGATCACGCCACGATGCACGCACCATAGGTTGAGCATGTGCAGAGTTGTCTTTCCCGGAAGAGAAATTGTAAACAAATGCCATCTTGTCCGCACGTCTTTTCCCTCGCATTTTATTTGCTTATTCTCGAGCTTTGGTGAATTCATGCTTCCTGCATCTTTGGATGCACTTGAGTGTATAACTCGGCATTTCTAGCCGTTCGGCCATCGAGACGTTCAGTAATATTGAGCTCCCGTATTGTTTCCAGTAAAAAATAGCATCGGCAACAGATCACTTCCGCCATGTTTTCGATCTGTCCTGAGCATGCGCAGAGGCGAAAAGAGGGCACGCTGAAGTTGCACACATGCGCAGTGGGCATTATTTTACCCCAACGATCCGAATGGCTGTGTACATGGACGCCAATTGGATGGATGATCGGACAAAACCACCTCTCTCAATCGGAATGAAATTTCATTCGGATCAGGAGATTTTTTTACCTTTTCTGCTGACGTTTCGATCATCTGCTGTGATCGCCCCCTGTTGCCCGCGCTTTCTTCCTTGATGACGCAGTCCCATGTGTGGTCCAACGTGTACACCGCGTCGTCCCTGTTCAGGGAAAGACAACAGGGTGCGATGTCGTCCCCTGTTGCCCGCACATAAACGGAGGCGGAAGTGAAGCTGCATTAGCAGCTTAGCTCTGAAGATCACAGCAGCTGATTGAAACGTCAGCAGAAAAGGTAAAAAAATCTCCTATCTGTGTTTTAAAAAGAACAAAAAGTAAAATGATTAAGTTAGATATTCTAGGAACCACCCGTAAACCTGCAGTCTGAGAGCCAAGTGCTCTGTTAGGAACATATGGAACAGTCAGATCACTGATGTATGATGGAGCTTGATTATGAAGAGCTTTACATTGAGGTGATGGACACCTTTAAGTACCTGGGTGTTCACCTCAACAGTAAACTGAACTGGTCCCACAACACAGATGCTCTGTATCATGTTACGACGTCTAGGAGGGGTCAGGCCGCAACATAAAGGTTGATTCCAATACAGCACACCAAAAAGACTATTTACAATGATTTATTTACAATATGTACACGGGTAACTAAGGTCTCAATGTTTTTCACTAAAGGGGAGGGAGGATTAAAAGCTCAGGATGAACCAAGGCCTAAAACAACAAACAAAACACCTCTAAATGAAATTTATCATTCTTACCTTCCAAAGAAAATTAACCAAATCACAAATAAACTTACCTCCCTGACTAACAAAACAGGAGAAAATGGTGGTAAAATAAAAGGCAGTTCACCCCTACAGATCCTCAGATGTCTAATAACAAATTCTCACACAGGGCACAATCTCAGGACAAAAAAGTGGTGGCTGGTTGGCATGGGCAGCAAATGAGGAACCCAGCTGGAGGCAATCAGGGTCTTCTTAAAGCGTCTGCTCCTCCCAGTCACCAGATCATGAACACCTACGGCCATCTTCCACCAATTGCAGGAGGGCACCTACACACTAAAATTTACATTTTAGAAGACATGGCAGTAAATGAAAAGAAAAACAGAAAAGTTCCTTTACGGACGTAACAATCAGAAGGGCCAAAGCCGCCTCCATCTCATGAGGAGGCTGAGGTCCTTCAGAGTTAACTCCCAGCTGCTAAAATCCTTTTATCACTCTGTTGTTGGCTCTGTTATTCATTCTGCTGTGGTCTGCTGGGGTGTAGGCAGCTCTGACCGAGACAGAAAGAGACTGAACAAGCTAGCTACCAAAGCTAGCTCGGTTCTGGGCTGCCCACTGGATTCTGTTGAGGAGACGTGTGAAAGGAGGATGCTGGGGAAGATGACCTCCATCTTAAGAAACCCCTCCCACCCACTGCACTCCACTGTGGAGATTAGTGTTGTCAAAAGAACCGGTACTTCGGTACCGACCCGGTACTACAGAAATGTAAACGTCACGGTACCAAGATTTCGTAGGTACCGTAAGTACCAAGGACCCGTCTAAACCCGGATCCTTGATGCGCATGATTCGCGCATTTACTGGGCGCGTGCAGTCGCTTCTAAAGCAACGCCGGAGAACGCAGAGTGACTGCGAGCGGTGGACCAGCTGATGTGGTAAATAAAGTTCATTCACGGAGACCCCCCGCCCCGCTGTCACGAAGAACCCCCGCCCCGACGGAGACCCCCTCGCCCCGCTGTCATGGAGACCGACAGGAGAGACGCTTCGCTCCAGCAGCACCTCCCGTTCTCATGCTTTCTTGTATTTTTAATTCCAAAACTTGACAGGATGTCCCACAGACCCCTGAATCCCTCTGTCAGCGCTTGTCATCAGGAACGTCCTGACACGACGCTCACCTCTGCTGATCAGTGACGTAGGAGGCGGATTTAATGCAACATGACCGTTCAGACTAGTCGCTTTCAAAAATTTGCATATGTGTCAGAATCAGTACTACATAGAGTGTGGTGTGAATACACCATTGTCTTTATTAACTATTTAAATCTCCTATAAGTTTAATTAGGGTAACAAACAAACAGGATGACATAAAGGCGTTGACTGCTCACAGACCGGAGTTTTTCTTTTTTTAATGATTGTAATGTGTTTCCAAAAGATGAACAACAATGTATGGCTCAGTCAGTGTTTATGTCCTTAAAACCAGTTTGTCAAAAAAGCTGTTCTAACTAGATGTTCTAGTCTACCCGTGACTGGAGGAGTATAAAGATGCGCAGCAAGCATTTTATTTGTGGACAGAAATGACGGGAAACGTGGGTTTAGAGGTGGCGAGTGCATGAAGAGGTGGAGGAGAATGAGGGACAAGTTTGTCCGTGTTAAAAAGTCTCTTAAATGCAAAAAAGCACAATATAAACTGCAAATATAAACTGTAAATGCACTATTTTGGACCGGATACATGACAGGTTTCCCCAGAAAAGCGCTACGCCCTCTGTTGTCCGGGCGGGGAACTGCTTTGCAGCATTCCCCAGGTGATGGAGAAGTTCGAAAGCAAAACGGTTCCGTCAATGCGTGCGTGTCTCTGCCTCGGGGAGCTGACGGAGAAGCATAAATTAGGCTTAAGAGTGTAGAACTGCTCAGTTTAAGCTGTACTGGTATCATCCTCTCTGGATATATCTCTGCTGCTGGAGAGAGTTGTATATTCTCAACTAGTTGCTTTTTTGAACACTCAAGAGGTCTGGGAGACTTTCCAGTCGGGGTTCAGAACTGGTCACAGTACTGAGACTGCTCTCCTCATGGTTCTCAACGACGCCTATTTGGCAAGTGACATGGGTGATGCAGTTGTTCTGTTGTTGTTAGATCTGTCTGCGGCCTTTGATACGGTCGATCATGACATTCTTCTGGACCGACTGTTGAGCTGGGTGGGGATCTCGGGGTTAGCCCTGAAATGGATTCAATCATACCTTAAGGGCAGGACTTTCTGTGTGAGAATGGGTGAGGCATCATCATCCTGGGTGGACCTGCAATGGGGTGTGCCGCAAGGATCTGTCCTGGCCCCCCTATTGTTTGCATTGTATCTCCTGCCTCTGGGGAATCTACTCCGTCGACATGGGGTGAGATTTCACCTATATGCTGACGACTGTCCCTATCCGCCGAGGAGCTAGTGGATCCATTTCTCCTCTTCTGGATTGTTTAAATGATGTCACGTCCTGGATGGCGTCCAACTTCCTGCATCTGAACAGTGATAAGACTGAGGTAATAGTGCTCAGTCCAGGTACGCTAGTGGGTGCAGCCTCCACTGTGGACCTTGGCCCTTTGGCACAGTATGAGAGAAATATTGTTACCAATCTTGGTGTAAAAATTGATTCCTCACTGAAATTTGATGCTCAAATTAACATGGTAGTACGTTCCAGTTTTTTTCATTTGAGACGCCTAGCTAAGATCAAGCCCCTGCTGTCCAGGGAACATTTACTGTCTGTTATTCATGCCTTTGTCCTGTCCAGACTCGACTACTGCAATGCACTGTATGCTGGTCTGAGTGAGGGTGCGATTGCTCGCCTACAGCTGGTCCAAAACTCAGCTGCTAGGTTCTTGACAGGCACAAGACGCCATGATCCTATTACACCGGTCTTGGCGAAACTACACTGGCTTCCCATGCAGTACAGAGCAAAGGTTAAAGTACTGATTCTTGCTTTTAGGGCTCTTCATGGTACTGCTCCTGCCTATTTATCAGCACTATTACATAGGCATGTCTCCACCCGCTCTCTTCGCTCTGTTGACCAGGAATTACTGGTGGTCCATCGTTTCAGGTGCAAATCAAGGGGAGATCGTGCGTTCGCGGTTTTTGCACCATCCTTGTGGAATGGTCTTCCTCTGACTGTTAGGCTGGCGCCTTCCCCTCAGATTTTTAAGTCCCGTCTGAAGGCCCATTATTATGTCCAGGCATTTTCTCCATTGGGGTCTTGATTTTATTGTTGTTGGGTTTTTTTCTATCTGTTTTATGCTGTTTTACTATGTTTTTACTATGTTTTTATTCTATTTTCATTTTTTATTTTATTGTGTCTTTTATGCAATAGCTTTTTAGTGTGGTGTCCAGCACCTTGGGCTTCTCCTAAAGGTTGTGGAAGGTGCTCTATAAATTAATAAATGAAATGAAATGAAATCTCTGGATTTAACAGCAGAAGGTTCCAGATGTTTATGTCTTCAAGACAAGCCTGTACTCTACCTAACTGATTAGGTTCATCAGGGTTTATGGATAAATATAACTGAGTATCGTCAGCATAACAGTGGAAGTTTATTCTATGCTGTCTAATGATTTTACCAATTGGAAACACACACACACACACACACACACACACACACACACACACACACACACACACACACACACACACACACATAGTGTAAAGAATTGGTCCAAGCACTGAACCCTGTGCTCCACAAATACTGTGGATTGGATGTTGCCCAGCTAGCGATGGATGCAGCACAGATAGCGGTGGACATAGCCCAGCTAGCAACGTATGTAGCCCGGGACCAGCTGGATGTTGCCCAGCTAGTTGTGGATGCAGCCAGGGGCCAGGTGATCGCAACCCAGCTAGCTATGAAAGTAGCACCACCAACATCCGGCTCTGACGAAAGGGGCAGTAGACGCCGAAAGATGTTGGCAAAGGTAAAAACAACCTGTTTTTGCTCTGTGTTTTATGAAGAACCACAAAACATTTAATTGGATAAAAAACACAGAACAAACGTAACAAAGATATAGCCCAGCTAGAGATGGATGTAGCTCAACGTCTGATGGTTGTAGCTCAGGTAGCCCAGCTAGTTGTGGATGGAGCACAGGTGATTGTAGCTCAATTAGCAGTGATGACAGGCCCATTAGTAGTGGACCAGGATTTATTTAAATATTACCTGCTTAGAGCAATATCATCAGAAGGTGCAATACTCCTAGGTAAGGCTTAAAGAAGTGTGACTGTTCATGTTTACCTGGGGTTAGCTTAGCATGTCCTTTGTTCAGTACTTTTGTGAAGAGAAGGTGTTGACTCCTCTTGGTTGGGTAGAAGATCTGGTAATTCTTTTTTGTGGACAACTTATGCACAGGATTAAGTATAAACATATAAAAGCAAGTTACGGACAAGGTCACGACAAAGCCGTGGTCTTTTAGTGTTTTTAGAGAGCTTTGTGGCGTACTGCCAAAATATGTGACTGCACCGCAGCGGCCATTTTTCCAGCTATTTTGTCTATGGAGAGATGTCTTTGTGTTAAATTGGGTGGCTATGAAGAGAGCGTGTTTGTCTCTTGCTCTTCTGTAGCTATACTTTGCTCTCAGCTGCCCTTTTCGCACTCAACATCTTCATACTTTTTATTACCATGTTATATTGTCATGTCCTCATGAGAAATGCCCCCAAACCATTTTTTGGTTATTCATGCATTTTCCCATCTCAGTTGCAATTTGGTCGATGTCAAGATTTTTCCTGCAAACAGAAGAAAGTAGTCCACTTGCATCACCAGGCATTTCTCCTCTCCCTGAAGCTGGTCTGGTCTTGGTTCTGAAACCTGGATATTCTGTGGATATGTTGACAAATTTCTTTTCTAATTATCCTTTGAGTGATGATGCTGCTGTGACAAGTGAATTTCCCCACTGTGGGATCAATAGTCTATTCTATTCTAAATTACTTCTGCATTGGGGACAAAACACCATGGTAAAAACCATGCGTCCTGTCTACTAATATGTGCATAATGGCCAGCACAGGATATGTATAGGTGTTTTTCGAAGGGCTCTACTCAGAGTAACTCGGACTAGTGCAGCTCAGCCCGACCACGGTTTACAAGAGCACGGTTTGGTTTTTTTCCCTATACTTTTTCCTAATTTTTAGTCCCTGCTCCATTGAGGTCCCTGGCAAGGCTGAGTCTGGCCAGCATTGCGACTGTGGCTATGATTGGCTAGGGGGTGGAGTCACTGGTTGCTCTGGAGTTTTCTGCCTGCTGCTTCACTTCCTGCAGTCATTTCCTGGTTCAGAGTCTGACAAAAAGCCATAAAACTGAGCAGAATGTCCAACACCACCAACATTTTTTCTGCTGAGTTGTGTTTCTGTGGAGCATGCAGGTTACCTCACACTGTTTACTGATCACCTCATGCTATTTTTGTGCGGAATAAAAATCGCAGGTCATTGATCATTTAACAGGCTTCTGCAGAGCTTGAGGAACTGATGAACAGGTGATTCAACTAGGGGTGCACCGATCAATCGGCCAACCGATTTATCGGCCTTGATCTCAGGTTTTTCTCAAGATCGGTGATCGATGATCAGCCAAAAACTGCAATCAGTGCACCCCTAGTTAATGTTAAATCAAATCATTGCTATAGAATAATTTTTTTGGACAAGTGTGTCAAAACGGGTTCAAAAGTTATGTTTTCAAAATTAGAAAAACGAAAGTCTAACGGAACAAATGTGATTTTGTAGTTCAAACAGCAATGCTAAGTATGTTCCTTTATATTTGAGAACATTACCTCATGTCCAGTTGAAACTGTTTCATGAGTATTCATGTTGGTTTTCGCAATAAAAGGAAATTGAAACATTGATGTAATCTGCTTTTAGTTAAGATAAAATTGGTATCGGCAAAAATTGGTATCGGCAAGTCAGGTTTTTCTCAAGATCAGTGATTGGTGATCAGCCAAAATCTGCTATCGGTGCACCCTTAGATTCAACCACTCAGTGTGTTTACAGTTGTATCAGAAAAACAAAGTGTTGCCCTAAAGAGACTCTCGTCGTTTTTTTTTAATGCATGTAAACGCATTAGTCTGGCTGGAGGTGAACTGGTTCTAATTGGGCTGTAGCACCCAGATAATGCGATACAATCTGAATTCATTCTGCATGTCACGGGTCAGCCGAACCAAACCTTGTGTTCAGGAAGAGACGAGACCACAATAGCGGTCTTCTGATAATATCATCGCCACAAAGTAACACACGTAACACCACCAAACAGTGCAGTGCGTGCCAATGAGCTGTGCTGCAGCGTTGTTGTTGTCCATTCCTTCACATACATAAATCTGTTTCAACTCTGCCAGTGTTTGTTTACTATTTAGCCTCTTTTATAAAACACTGCCGCCAATTTGCCGCAACGCTGATGCGGCATCTGGGAGCCTAAGGTTGTTTATAAGAGCTCAGATCATGGTGGCAATGTTGCGCAATCATGTCCGTTTTATAAAAGATTGCGCGATGGTGGCAAAAAGGAGGTATGGGGGCGGTCTCTAAGCTGTCGTGAACTTCCGTGTATTTTGGACATAACTTGCTTTTTATTGCGATCGAAGCCGTGCTCCTTACGTTTTTTTCCCCAGTCAGCTACAGGTGTGTGTGCTCCACAGTCCCTGTGAGCTGTCAGATGATCTGAGCTGCAGATCTAACGGAGAGAAGCTCCTGGAGCTCCGCATCGCTCCAGTTTATCATCTCAGCTGGTTCTGTTTACAAAAACTAAACTTATGGCCGTGTTTACTTTCATTTTCAACATAGTTCCCGGCCGGAGCTCGGCATTAATTCATCGCGTGGTCATGACACCTCCCTCTTTTGCGCCAAGGCTTAATGTGCGTTTATAAGACCGGCTAAGCCACAATATTACCGCAATATTACTACCAAGCGTGGCGGCACGAATGCCGCAAAATTCCCGCAACGTGATGCCGCCATGGCGCGTTCATAAGAAACACGTTGCGGTAATATTACCCTGATTTGCTGGCATGATGTGTCTTATAAAAGAGGCTTATGTGTTTTTTCCCCTCTGCAGTTTGACTCATGAATGACAATCATAGGACTGCCCGCTCCATTCGCTCCGTCTCAGTCACTTGACCCTGAAATGTGTTTGCACCTGAACTGATCCGTTCTGACCAGTACCTATACTGTCTTGTATATAGTAGCCATTTCTCTAATTATTGCCTCCCTATATTCTCTTTGTGAAGCACTTTGATTCTTTTTCTGTGATAAGTGCTATACAAATAGAATTTACTTACTTATATTATTATTATTTTATTGTGCTTATCTCTTATTTTTTGCACCAAGTACCGCAGCAATTTCCTAATGTTGTGATTTCTCACTCATAATGTGTGAATAGCGTGTGAATGTGTGGATGATTGTATTGGGAAGCGCCTTGGGGGGTTATAGAACCCTAAGAATGCGCTATACAAAAACAGGCCATTTATCATTTTTGCCATTTTTACCATAATGTCAATAAAACCCTTCTGATTCTGAAACTTCCCATGGGCTCACCACCCGTGGGAGGGGCCAAAGGGGTCGGTGCAATGTGGAAAGGGTGGTAGCCGAAGGCGGGGACCTTGGCGGTCTGATCCTCGGCTACAGAAGCTGGCTCTAGGTACGTGGAATGTCACCTCTCTGGTGGGGAAAGAGCCGGAGTTGGTGTGTGAGGTTGAGAGGTTCCAACTAGATATAGTTGGACTCACCTCAACGCATGGCTCTGGCTCTGGAACCAGTTTCCTCGAGAGGGGTTGGACTCTCTACCACTCTGGAGTTGCTCCCACTGAGAGGCGCCGAGCAGGGGTGGGCATACTTTTTGCCCCCCATCTTGGTGCCTGTACGTTGGGGTTTACCCCGGTGAGCGAGAGGGTAGCCTCCCTCCAAATTTGGGTGGGGGGATGGGTCCTGACTGTGGTTTGTGCTTATGCACCAAACTGCAGCCCAGACTACCCACCCTTTTTGGAGTCCCTGGAGGGGGTACTGGAAAGCGCTCCTTTGGGTGACTCCCTCGTTCTGCTGGGGGACTTCAATGCTCACGTGGGCAACGACAGTGAGACCTGGAGAGGTGTGGTTGGGAGGAACAGCCCCCCTGATCTGAATCCGAGTGGTGTTTTGTTATTAGACTTCTGTGCTCGTCATGGATTGTCTATAACGAACACCATGTTCAAGCATAAAGGTGTCCATATGTGCTCTTGGCACCAGGATACCTTAGGCCGCAGGTCGATGATCGATTTTGTTATCGTTTCATCTGATCTGCGGCCGCATGTCTTGGACACTCGGGTGAAGAGAGGGGCGGAGCTGTCAACTGACCACTATCTGGTGGTGAGTTGGCTTCGATGGTGGGGGAAGATGCCGGTCAGACCTGGCAGACCCAAACGTGTTGTGAGGGTCTGCTGGGAACGTCTGGCAGAGTCTCCTGTCAGAAGGAGCTTCAATTCCCACCTCCGACAGAACTTCGAACGTGTCCCGGGGGAGTCAGGGGACATTGAGTCCGAATGGGCAATGTTTCGTGACTCCATTGTCGAGGCGGCTGACCGCAGCTGTGGCCGCAGGGTGGTCAGTGCCTGTCGTGGCGGCAACCCCCGAACCCGCTGGTGGACACCAGTGGTTAGGGATGCTGTCAAGCTGAAGAAAGAGTCCTATCAGGTCTTTTTGGCCTGTGGGACTCCAGAGGCAGCTGATAGGTACCAGCAGTCCAAGCGGAATGTGGTGGTCGCGGAGGCAAAAATCCGGGCATGGGAGGAGTTTGGTGAGACCATGGAACAAGACTTCCGTACGGCTTCGAGGAGATTCTGGTCCACCATCCGGCGCCTCAGGAGGGGAAAGCAGTGCACTACCAACACTGTTTACAGTGGGGAGGGTGTGCTGCTGACCTCGACTCGGGACGTTGTGAATCGGTGGGCCGAGTACTTCGAAGACCTCCTCAATCCCACTGGCACGTCTTCCAGTGTGGAAGCAGAGTCTGGGGACTTTGGGTTGAGCTCTCCAATCTCTGGAGCCGAGGTCACTGAGGTGGTCAAAAAACTCCTCAGTGGAAAGGCTCCGGGGGTGGATGAGATCCGCCCGGATTTCCTTAAGGCCCTGGATGTTGTGGGGCTGTGTTGGTTGACGCAGCTCTGCAATATCGCGTGGACATCGGGGGCAGTTCCACTGGACTGGCAGACCGGGGTGGTGGTCCCCCTATTTAAAAAGGGGGACCGCAGGGTGTGTTCCAACTACAGGGTGATCACACTCCTGAGCCTCCCTGGTAAGGTCTATTCAGGGTTTCTGGAGAGGAGGGTCCGTCGGATAGTCGAACCTCGGATACAGGAGGAGCAATGCGGTTTTCGTCCTGGCCGTGGAACACTGGACCAGCTCTATACCCTTGGGGGAGTCCTGGAGGGTGCGTGGGAGTTCGCCCAACCAATCTACATGTGTTTTGTGGATTTGGAGAAGGCGTTCGACCGTGTCCCTCGGGGGGCCCTGTTGGGGGTACTCTGGGAGTATGGGGTACAAGGCCCCTTGATATGGGCTGTTAGGTCCCTGTACGACCAGTGTCAGAGCTTGGTCCGCATTGCCGGCAGTAAGTCGGGCTCGTTTCCAGTGAGAGTTGGACTCTTTGTCACCGATTCTGTTCATAACTTTTATGGACAGGATTTCTAGGTGCAGCCAAGGTGGTGAGGGGATCCGTTTTGGTGGCCTAAGGATCAGGTCTCTGCTTTTTGCAGATGATGTGGTTCTGTTGGCTTCGTCAGAACGTGATCTCCGGCTTTTGCTGGAGCAGTTCGCAGCCGGGTGTGAAGCAGCTGGGATGAGAATCAGCTCCTCTAAATCCGAGACCATGGTCTTGAGTCGGAAAAGGGTAGAATGCCTTCTCCAGGTCAGGGACGAGGTCCTGCCCCAAGTGGAGGAGTTTAGGTATCTCTGGGTCTTGTTCACGAGTGAGGGAAGGGTGGAGCGTGAGATCGATAGGCGGATTGGTGCTGCGCCTGCAGTGATGCAGGCGTTGTACCGGTCTGTCATGGTGAAGAGATTTACCGGTCGATCTACGTTCCTACCCTCACCTATGGTCACGAGCTTTGGGTAGTGACCGAAAGATCGAGATCGCGGATACAAGCGGCCAAAATGAGTTTTCTTCGCAGGGTGGGTGGACTCTCCCTTAGAGATAGGGTGAGGAGCTCGGTCATCTGGGAGGGGCTCGGAGTAGACCCGCTGCTCCTCCACATCGAGAGGAGCCAGTTGAGGTGGCTCGGGCATCTGATTAGGATGCCTCCTGGACGCCTCCCTGGTGAGGTTTTCCGGGCACGTCCAACCGGGAGGAGACCCAAAGGAAGACCCAGGACACGCTGGAGAGATTATGTCTCTCGGCTGGCCTGGGAACGCCTTGGGATTCCCCCGGAGGAGCTGGCCCAAGTGGCTGGGGAGAGGGAGGTCTGGGCTTCCCTCCTTAGGCTGCTGCCCCTGCGACCCGACTCCGGATAAGCGGCAGAAAATGGATGGATGGATGGATGATTCTGATACAAGCTAACTGGAAAAATGCAGACACCAAAGGGTGCATATCGCCACCTGCTGTACTGGAGTGGAACAGACTTCATTTGAAAGGTTGGTTTTCTAACCTACATGTAAACTAGGATAAAGACTCCCAGCTTATTGCCATAAGATCGACCTGGATGTTGATCCTGCGCATGTAACCGCACTAGCTGAATCAGGAATGTTGGAGCAGGGAAACAACAAAAACATGCAGGACACTGGCCCTCGAGCATCAGAGTTCCCCACTCCTGATCTAGATGTTTGATTTCAGTCATAATAAAAAAGTGGTTTGTTGTATAACCTGTTCAGGTGTCCCACACCTGTGTTCCTTGTGTTTCAGTGTCACCCAGCTGGATTTAAGCCACACCCCCGAGCCTCGTCATGTCCTTTCTCGTCACTCTTTACCAATCACAGACCTGCACTGTGGTCGAATGGGAGCTCAGGCCAGAATTGCCTCTGCATCATTGGACCAGACTGTCAAGGTGAGAAAGTTGACCTGCAGAAGTGACTCTGGTAAAATCAGCAGATTTCTGGTTGCCATCAAAACACATCAGTGTTTCCCCTAGAAATGTTTCCAGCCGTGGCGCTAGTGGACCAGGGTGTGTGTGCGTGCGTGTGTGTGTGTGTGTGTGTGTGTGTATTGAATTACAACACTTGTCTCACCTAGGCCTAGGACGATAACAAACTTTGCTGGATGATATATTGTTCAACAAATTATTGACGATAAACAATGTTATTGTCGACATTATTGAGACTAGAATAACCACTTATGTAATGTTAATATATCATAATAATGCAAGTACATCCTTTAAAATGCAAAAATTAAACCTTTATTTAACATTGGAATGTCCAGAACTTCTAAATAAATAAATAAACAAAAAAAAAAAAAAACAATAAAAATAAAATAATAAAGGACTCTCACTCTCTGTTAGAAAATATTGCACCAAAAACAATAAAATAGACCCTGTCTCTCCAAAACAATAAATACAATGGCCTATCCAGTGTCAACCAAAACGGCACTTGAACCCTCTTGTCGTCCAGCGTCTTTGGAGGCGAGAGACAAAGAAAACATATACACGCAGGCACATGGCGATATATTGAGGCTGGAAAAACTATTGAGTTCATTTTCATCTATCGTACGATTAATTGACTTATTGATTATCGTCCCAGCCCTAGTCTCACCTTGATGTCAATGTTTTATTTTAAAGGCACCACTCTGTGCCAGTGTTAAGAAATTTTAATTTAGTTCAACTTCTTAACTACACCTACTTGAAACTGTAAAGAAAATTCACATTTCACACTTTGGATCAATAAAACTCTATATTTATAATTGTTTTAATAACTATAATTATCGGAAAATACCAAAATGAACACTGACAGTTTGAAATAAAGTAAACTAATCTGTATAATGTGCAGTAATATTTGTAAATATGACAGGAAATGACATCATACCATCAAAACATTGAAAGGTGTTGCTCTATAAATCCACAGAGGTAAACTAAATGTAAGAATTGTTTTCAGGTGTGTTTATTGGTTTTCATTAGACTGCTTTATCAAGGTGGGACACCTGAACATTTCTCCTCACAAAAACGCTGCTAGAACACAGAACACTGATCACATCAGCCGTAGCAGCGCCGCAAAGAGAAAAACGACTATATAAGATGCGCAGTGTGCTGCTCCGTGAGCTCGATTTGGCTGAAGCTGCTCCTGACCGCTTCCGCCCCGCTCGTTGCTAACAACACCGTAACACTTTTAAAACCAGGGGGAATTCAATTCAATTTTATTGTAAAGCCCCTTCCTACGGCGGTCTAATCCTTGGCTACAGAAGCTGGCTCTTGGCACGTGGAATGGCACCTCTCCAGTGGGCAAAGAGCCTGAGTTGGTGTGTGAGGTTGAGAAGTTCTGACTAGATATAGTTGGACTCACCTCAACGCATGGCTCTGGCTCTGGAACCAGTTTCCTCGAAAGGGGTTGGACACCCTACCACTCCAGAGTTGCCCTAACTGAGAGGCGCCAAGCAGGGGTGGGCATACTCATTGCCCCCATCTTGGTGCTCATATGTTGGAGTTTACCCCGGTGAGCGAGAGGGTAGCCTCCCTCCGCCTACGTCTTTTTTTTTTTTAACCTTTATTTAACCAGAAGATAAATAAAAAAATCCCATTGAGATTAAAAACCTCTTTTACAAGGGTGTCCTGGCCAAGAGGCAGCAAAATTTCACACAGTTACTACATAAAAACAGTGATAAAATATCATAGGTCATTAAAAACAATTACAAATTACTGATATGGTCTCTGATGCTTTCAGCCTGCTTTTGAATTCATTTAAGGAAACTAGTTCAGTCAGTTTCCAGTCTTTCTGCAGCAGGTTCCAATCAGAAGGAGCTGAATAGGCAAAGGCTTTCTTCCCAAGCTCTGTACGGGCAAATGGAGCAGAGAGCAACAGCTGATCATTGGACCTTAAAGAATAGGAATCTACTCTTCTCCATGTGATTAAAGTGCAAATATAAGAAGGCAATAATCCCAGCATTGCCTTGTATATAAAAACATACCAATGACCTGCCTTCTAGTGGCCAATGACGGCCATCCCACTCGTGAGTACAAATCACAGTGATGTGTCATGGCTTTACAGTTGGTGATGAACCTCAAAGACGCATGATAAACGGAGTCCAACTTTTGAAGAGCAGTAGAAGAAGCATTCATATAAAAAAGATCACCATAAGCTAACACGGATAAAAAAGTAGCAGTGACGAGACGCTTTTTTGATTCAAACGAAAAACACAACTTATTACGGAAGAAAAAACCCAATTTCAGTTTTAGTTTCTTCACCAGTTTTTCTATGTGTGGCTTAAAAGTAAGAGAGTCATCAATCAAGACACCAAGGTACTTGTATTCATGGAGTGTGCGGGGATGGGCCTTGACTGTTGTTTATGCTTATGCACCAGACTGCAGGTCAGACTACCCACCCTTTTTGGAGTTCCTGGAGGAGGTGCTGGAGAGCGCTCCTTTTTGTGACTCAGTCGTTCTCCAGGGGAACTTCAATGCTCACGTGAGCAACGACAGTGAGACCTGGAGAGGTGTGGTTGGGAGGAATGACACCCCCCCCCCCCCATGTGAATCCGAGCTGTGTTTTGTTATTGGACTGCTGTGCTCATCGTGGATTGTCTATAATGAACAGCATGTTCAAGCATAAAGGTGTCCATATGTGCCTATCGTGGCAGCAACCCCTGAACCTGCTGGTGGACACCGGCGGTTAGGGATTCTGTCAAGCTGAAGAAAGAGTCCTATCGGTTCCTTTTGGCCTGTGTGACTCCAGAGGCAGCTGATGGGTACTGGCGGTCCAAGTGGAATGCGGCTCGGGTGGTCGCGGATGCAAATATTTGGGTATGGGAAGAGTTCGGTGAGACCATGGAGCAAGACTTCTGTATGAGTTCGAAGAGATTCTGGTCCATCATCCGGCGCCTCAGGAGGGGAAAGTAATGCTCTACCAACACTGTTTACAGTGGGGACTGTGTGCTGCTGACCTTGACTCGGGACGTAGTGGATCGGTGGGCCGAGTACTTTGAAGACCTCAATCCCACCGGCACATCTTCCAGCGAGGAAGCAGAGTCTGCGGACTTTGGGTTGGGCTCTCCAATCTCTTGTGCTGAGGTCACTGAGGTGGTCAAAAAACTCCTCTGTGGCAAGGATCCAATCAATGAAGTAGTTTCCATCTTCGCATTATCTCACACATTCTCTGCATCTCGCTGCTGGCAGTGCGCACTAGTGGCATGCTGAAAACAAGAGCACAATGTCAAGGGCTTCCAGATCTGGAAAGTGGAAACCTTTCTATCTTTCAGAGAGTCTAGGAGACTTCTTGTTATTTCATTTGGAGAAATGTTTCCTGATTTTAAAAGTTTGGCTGAAGTGGCGCTCCTTATTCGTTCCTTATTCCGCTTCGGATCCAGCGTGTCAGCGGAGCGCTGAATCACCAGAACATTTAAACATGCAAAAGTCCAGAACCTCATGAGCCTCTTCAGCAATGCCCCTAGAGACATTTAATTACAGACGAGCAGGTGACAGTTCAGGTTTACGTGGAGTGGAATGAGTGTTCGAGCCAAAGCAGGTGTTCCTATAATTAAGTTAAATCATTTAATTGCATTGCTACTGGTACTCTGTTCAGCTTGTTTGGACTAAATATGAATTAAAATGAATGTAAAAGTAATGTTATTGAATTTTTATTTATTATTTTAAAAACGAAAGTGAAAGGAATCATGCGGCCCCTGGCTGCGAGCAAATGCGCACTCCTCAGAGTGTGTCCAAATGCAACAGTGAAACTCCATTTCCTACCCAGACTCGTAAAAGAAAGAAACCCTGTAGCCTGTGTTAAAAAAACATTTGATTTAAATAAAATTCCACAATGGTGGGCACTGCAGGGAAACAAAGATGAGGCTTCTTTTAACACTTTAACTGTGTTTAATACGGGCCGTTTATATGTCACTCCACCAAACAACAAATACAAAATTAAACATAAAGTAAGAAAATTTCTCTTCCATTGAACATATATGCACTGTGCTTCCATTAAAAAATCTATGTTTGGACTTCATCTGTGTTCACAAATCAGTCCGTGCATTTATGTTGCTCAAAGAGTCACGTGCGCGAATGTATCGCCCATCGTCATTTATTGGACTGATGATTGGAGGTTGGAAAAATGATACATTTTGCCCAACCCTACCACAGGGTGTGTTACAACTACAGGGGGATCACACTCCTGAGCCTCCCTGGTAAAGTCTATTCAGGGGTTCTGGAGAGGAGGGTCCGTCGGACAGTCGAACCTCGGACTCAGGAGGAGCAATGTAGTTTTCATCCTGACCGTGGAACACTGGACCAGCTCGCACTTTAAATTTTGGAACACCATGTACCATGTTTTCCATTTCACAATTATGTGCTACTTCATGTTAGTCTATAACAGAAATCTCAATAAACATTTAAGTTTGTGGTTGTGAGGTGTCAAAATGAGTAAAAGTTAAAGTGATATGAATACTTTTGCAAGGCACTGCAGATTTTAATATTTTTAGAAGATAATTCATTCACTAGATTTCAATTTGTCTCAAAGATCATTCCAAAATTGGACTCTTAAAAATAAAGTGCATCCATATTTCACATTGACTCTTACAGGACATGACAAACATCCATGTCCCAGATAAACTCTGTTCATCTCTTCAGCAACAAACAAATAAAACCTCTGAAGAGAGTTTGGTAGGTTTTTCTTTGCTATTCGAAACATAAGTCCCAACATTTTTCAATCAATAAAATCGGAAATTTTTAAATATGTGGATCATATTAATAGATGGTAGTTGGTACCATGTTGATAGTAAGGGGCTCTGTTTATCCTGTCGTTGGAAAAGGTTGTGGCTAAACAACTCACAGCTGCTTTTGATGAACATAATGTTTCTTTAGAGCTCATTCTACTGAAACAGCTACTCTTAGGGTCTCTGAAGCCAGTATTCGAAGGGCACTACGCAGAGCAACTCTGACTAGTGCAGCTCAGCCCGGCCACAGTTTCCAAGAGCACGGTTCGGTATTTTCCCTCTACTTTCTCCCCAATTTTTAGTCCCTGTTCCATTGAGGTCCCTGGCAAGGCTGAGTCTGGCCAGCATCGCGACTGTGGCTGCGGATTGGCTGGGGGGCGGAGTCACTGGTTGCTCCGGAGCTTTTGGTGCGTTCCAGTTGTCCTCGGAACTCGGAATTTCCGACCAGGAAATGACGTAACGAGCTCGTTTTGCGTTCCAGATTCCAACTCGGAAAAAAATGGACGCTGCCAGTAAAGCTGCGTGTGTTGTTGCTCTGTATGAGTACAAAGAACTAATAACAAAGTATTTGCTGCACCTAAAGTCCCTCGAGGAGGAATGCAGGAAACGCATGGATAGTGTCACACACAACAATCGTCAGTTTCCACATATAACCAGAAAAAAACATTAAAAATCAAACGTCAAAATGTAAACACCAGGAACAGTTAAAAAACCACAAACACCGGTCAATTTCAGCGGCGATGCTGACGTTTTCATTGATAACAAGTATAAACAACAACTCGGTGCTGTTAAATAGCAAAATGAAAGAAAGCAGAACATATAAATAATGAAAACAATAAAGACTACAACAACACTGGGCGCGGCCATCTTTAAAATGGTGAACTCGGGGTCCTCCGAAACAAACGAGCTCGCAGCTCGGAATTCCAAGTTCATTGCGTCATTTCCGGTTAACTTATCTCGGAAAAACGAGTTCCGAGGACAACTGGAACGCCCCATTTCTTCTGCCTCCTGCTTCACTGCCTGCAGCCATTTCCTGGTTCAGAGTGTGAAAACAAGCCATAAAACTGAGCAGAATGTTCAGCAACACCACCATTTTTCTGCTGAGTTGTGTTTATGTGCAGCATGCAGGTTACCTCACACTGTTTACTGATCATCTCATGCTGGCATGGAAACAAAATTACATTCATTAGCTGTTTTAACCCACACTTACAGAGCTGTTTTATGATGAGCAGTGCCCTTCGAAAACTTAAGCCTGCCGCACACGAGAGCCAATAGCTGAGCTACCGTCATTCGAGGCCGTTTGCTCAGCAGATTACTCGCTGTGTGCGCCTAATTTTCACTGAGTTTTTTGCCTCACCAGACGCTGAGGTGAAAATCAAACCGGTTTGATACTTTCTGCCCCACGGGGGGCAGAAACTCGCCGTGTGCTCACTACGTGAGCTGTTGGCTGAGCCGAAATGTTCCAAGTGACCAATCACAGCGCGTTTTCCCCTCACGTGATTCCAAGGTGGCAGCCTCCTGTCTGCATGACGGAAAAATAAACAAAACAGAGACTTTAAGCGCTTTTTATGAGACACACCATGCCGGCAAATCAGCGCAATATTACCGCAACGTGTAATGAAAATGAAAGTAAACACGCGCTTAAGTTTCACTTTTGTAAACAGGACCAGCTGAGAAACTGGAGCGTTGCGGTGCTCCGGGAGCCTCTCTCCGTTAGATCTGCAGCTCAGATCATCTGACAGCTCACAGGGATGGTGGAGGACAGACACCTGCGCAGCTTCGATCGCAATAAAAAGCAAGTTATGTCCAAGATACACGGAAGTCCGCGACACGCACTTAAGTTTCACTTTTGTAGCTCAGCTATTGGCTCTCGTGTGCAGCAGGCTTTAACGACCTTCTGACTTACAGTGATGCACCGGGGCATGGGGGGGTGCATGCGGATCTTGCTGCCTCCGTACTGTCCGTAAAGCCTAATTTATACTTTTCCGTTTTTGTCAGTTCGGACGCACGTACCGCCATGATTCGTCGTTGCAAGGGCTCTGCAGCAGGCATGCAAGGACGGACGGAGTCGAGCTCACTTTTCTAAACATCCGTCCAACAAGACTGAGAGCGCAAGCTTGTGATTGGTCAGAATGCCGCTTCTTTAAATACGTCACCAACACCACCATTGCTGCCTCAAAAAATAAAAAGAGAGCCAAAGATATCTAGCGGCAAACACGGAGCAGCTTGAAGAATACCTCACAGTAAACCTCCGAAAATATGAACGTTTATTCACCCATGACATGAGGAGTATAAAGATGCGCAGCAAGCATTTTATTTATGGACGGAAATGACGGGAAACGTGGGTTTAGAGGTGGAGGAGAATGAGGGACAAGTTTGTCCATGTTAAAAAGTCTCTTAAATGCAAAAAAGCACAATATAAACTGCAAATATAAACTGTAAATGCACTATTTTGGACCAGATACATGAAAGGATGCCCCAGAAAAGCGCTACGCCCTCTGTTGTCCTGGCGGGGAACTGCTTTGCAGCACTCTCCAGGTGACGGAGAAGTCAGAGAGCAAAATGGTTCCATCAATGCGTGCGCATCTCTGCCTCAGGGAGCTGACGGAGAAGTATAATTTAGGCTTAAGAGGGGGAGGCATGTGTGAGGGGGGGGGGGGGGGGGGGGGGGGGGGGGGGGGGGGGCATTTTGAAGGTGCGGTGCAGCGCCACAGTAAACCCTATGGAAGGGAAACACTGGCCTATCAGGGACTGCTCTGGTGTGGTTCTCTTATCTGTCAGAGCTGTAGCGACATCAATCCATGGTTTTCTTCTAAATGAACTTCAGTAACACTTTAAATTACAGGTCGTCAAGGCTGCAGACACTCTGAAATCCGTCCAGAGACATGATGTTTGTTTGGTCTAAATGCCTTCACTCCTCTCTGGAGCTATCACATCAAGGTCTCGGACGAAAGACTTTCCTATCTCTGTCTCGAATAAAGTTCACCTTTCCTGACTCGTGAAAGACTTTTACAAATACAATCTGAATGCATAATCATACTGTTTGAATCATCATTATGTGAAATTTGAATCATATATTATAATGAATGATGGGGGAAATAAATGTTGTTCCTGTATTTCATATACTTAATTACACATTTAGGATTCATTCAAGTAATGCTAATCATCATCAGATAAACATTTACTAATAATAGTATTATGTTTGAATGTTAATTCACACTCACATTAAGTTAATAAGATGCACACCACATTAAGCTGAGTCATCTTTAAGTGTTGATGAAACTGGTGTCTGAGGTAACTTGGTAACGCCTACTCTAATGTGTCCAAATTTGATTTGCTCAAATTCATAAACAATTAGAATAATAAAACCTCCGGCTCGGCCAGAACACTTCAGTTCCTAAAGGAGTTCCTAAAGGAGTTCCTAAAGGAGTTCCTGCAAGTCCTGAAACAACCAAGTCCTGACTAGGTCACCTCCTCTCAAAGGGGTGAGCCTAAGACAACAAGCTATGCCTCCTTGGTTTGGCTGGCCGGGGAAAAGCAACACTTAATAATTAATAATAAAAGGAACCATCCTCCTCTTTTTGATCGAGATCAACTATTTTTGTGAACTGCCTCTAAGCTAAACCAAATCCACCAGACGACGCAGTCACCTGGAAGTGACCCACGACCATCGGTTCGTATCTCAGAGGCCTCCTCACTGACACTCGTCAGCCACGACCTCTACTGACCCTTGAGTCACCGGGAGCTTCCACACAAGGTGAAGTAGCCCTGCACGCTGGTGTCAAATGGTCTTTATTAATTTGATAACTTATTAAAACATCCAAATTTGATTTAACCCAGACATCATAGGATCTAAGACACTTAATGCTGATTAGGCAACCTCATCTAGCTTGCACTACATCACCTCATTAATTGTCTCAGTGTCTTGAATAACCATCATTCATAGTAATTGTCCTGTGTCATCATTGATTGAGAAATATAGTATTAAATTTATTTTTATAACTATTTTCTTGACTGTCTGAATTATTCTGAAGTGTGTGGATTACTTACAGGTAAAATAACCTAGATTACTGTTAAATTAACATTCAAAGATCATTAAGATTGATAATTCATATTTATATGAATTATTACATTTTATTGATCCATCTTTAAATATGTGGCAATAGCCCTCACGCTACATATAGTTCTTTCTCTGTAACGTTCCTTCTCTGTAGCCATCTCCTAAGTTTCGGTCCTCCTCCAGCTCACTCACCCATGGTGTCCCACAAGGTTCTGTGCTGGGGCCTCTACTTTTCCTCTTCTATCTGCTCCCTCTCCAGCACATTCTGAGCTCTTTTAAAGGAATCTCATACCATGTTTACACAGATGACATCCAACTGTACATCTCCTTTAAGCCCCATGAGATGTCTAAGCTGCAGCTGTTGCACAGCTGCTTAGACTCTATTAAAACCTGGATGGCTGGAAACTTTCTACAGCTGAATGAAGACCAGACTGAGAAAGTTTCTAGCTCAGGGAAAGCATGATACACATGACTCTTTATCCTCTGTCTCCCTTCCCAGGTGTGGGAATTGTCATCAGGCGAGCTACTACTCTCCATCCTATTTGATGTGGAGATAATGTCAGTGACCTTTGACCCCTGTGAATACTACTTGTTTTGTGGTGGAAGTGATGGAAACATTTTTCAGGTTTCACTCTGCAGCCAGGTGAGTCCTTCAGTATCATCCTGTATCAAGTTTATGTTCATTATCCATTCATTTTCACAGTTCCATATTGTCTCGGTACACCTAGTCATGGTTACGCATCCTCTGTTCATTGTCACAGTTACATGTCATCCATTGGTTGTTACTGTTACATGTCCCCTGTGCATGGTCACAATTATGAGCTGCAATATTTAGACATCCTCAATCTTTCTTTACTGTTACATGTCCTCCACCTGCCGTCATAACTGCAGGAGGTCACTCATTTTAACTATTTGTATTTTATCAGCAGAATCTCAGCCGAGAAAAATCCTTCCAGTCTGAGAGCGAAGGGAACCAAGTGTTCAAAGGTCACAGGTGAGACTGTAGATCCTATAGGGAGGGCTAGAACCAAAATGAGGATTTGTTTAAAGTTAAAGTCCCACTAGTTGTCACACACTGGCGTGTGTGAAATTAGTTCTCTGAATTTGACCCATCCCCTGGGGGAGCGGTGAGCTGCAGACACAGTCGTGCTTGGGAACCATTTGGTGGTCTCATACCACTGGGCTGGGGGCTGGGTGGGTGGGGGGTTGGGCTACACTTTGGACCAAGTGGGGTCTGGGAGGACAGGATAGTAACCCTGCCACATATGCTGGATACCAGCCCTTGGGGAAGGGAGTTGGGGATCACTGACATAGTGATTAAAGAGAGTGATGTGATCAGTATGTCCTCCAGCAGTGTTTGCGAAAACCTTTGCACCATGCCTACCAAACTGGCAGATGTGGGAGTGTCTCACGCAAGACAATTTGGAACCATGTAGGACAATGTCCTTGTGGTTTTCATGAAGTTTATTTTATTTTGGCAAGTTAAGTGGAGAGGCACGTTGGTCATAATGTCCAACGATTTAAAGTTTTTGTCGGATAATATTAAAACACGACTCTCTCGTGTTTTTTCTCCAGCATATTGAGGTTATAGCAGCAAACCTAATGACGCTTTCACGTCTGAGTTGACATTCAATTCAATTCAATTCAGTTTATTTATATAGCGCCAGATCACGACAAGAGTCGTCTCAAGGCACTTCACAAAGTAAACATTCCAATACAGTTCAGTTCATAAGCCAATCAGTAAAAAAGTTTCCTATATAAGGGACCCAGCAGATTGCATCAAGACACTGACTAGTGTCATTGTGTTGGTACAATCCTCATACTAAGCAAGCATTTAGCGACAGTGGGAAGGAAAACTCCCTTTTAACAGGAAGAAACCTCCAGAGGATCCTGGCTCAGTATGAGCAGCCATCCGCTACGGCTCACTGGGGGTTGAGAAGACAGAGCAGGCACAGGCACACCCCGCACCCACACACACACACACACACACACACACACACACACACACACACACACACCACATATATCAAGTAGTGTTTCTATGGCTACACTGTGATTTCTTAGTAGAAGTTCTATTTAGTAAGAGTAAGAGAAACTTTATTGTCTTTATCTGAGTGAATCTATAATTAATTCAATAGGTGAACTAATAGTAGCACATTCTATGTTAAAGAAAGTAAGATGTAATATCAGGAAAGGGAGAATGTTAGGTGGTTGGCAGCAGTGTGCCAGCCGATGGCCCCCTCCATGAGGCCACCACAGCTCAGCAGAACGCCATGGGCCCCCCTGGTATGGTATATTGTGTCAACATCTGGGTAGCCTGTGACCTCCTCCTCCAGTAGTCTGCTTCGGGCTGAACTGACCCAACACACCCACTGCCAACTGATTGGCTGGCTGAAATTCACGCCTACCTTTAGGGGAAGTCCCCGATTGGCGGGTAGAATCAGCCAGCAGCAGCTTCCCTCATGCACGATTTATTATCACTCTGGATGCTGTGGAGTAAACATCTCCTCTGACTCCAGCTCAGAGCTGCCACTCCAGCCGCAGCAGCACGAGGACAGGCTGATTTGAAAAGCACACAGCAGTCTCAGTGAGAGAAAGAGCTGGAAGTAATATCCAGAATCAGAGTCTTCAAAAGCAACACTGCTCACATTAGTCTTTGTTTACTAACTAAAGGAGGACACCACGGACTTCTCCGCACATCTTTTGCCTCACCCATGTGCTGGGAGATTTCTGTGTTCCCGAGAAGACTGTTTGAACAACCTGGCCATGCGCGACCGGGCCAATGCTACCAAGACCAGGCTGGACTGGGCCAGATTTAAAAACGCCATAAATGGATGAGCCATGATAAGCTTCTGGCAGTATAAGCCTATAGCAGCATAACCACAAGTCCTTATACCCCCTCCTCTTATACTCCTAAACCTCCTAAACTGCTGATTTGATCAGTTTCCTCAGGACTCATTTTCAGCTGTCTGCTACCTAAAAGTGACCTTATATCAGAAACCAGAACAGTGTTCTGAAAGCTTGGGTGCCGTTAGGACCAGTTAGGATGATACCAAGGGCGAATGATGGATGGGGTATCTACAACAATTAATAATTTATTCAAAATAAACACATTCTTTCATGGGTCCCAAACTCTCTGGCAGTGCCCCTGTATGGAAGTGTACTGATCAGGCTTGTTCTGACTGTTGGATTTTCCTCAGGAACCTGGTCACATGTCTCTCAGTGTCCATGGATGGGACTGTTCTCCTCTCTGGGTCACATGATGAGACAGTTCGTCTCTGGGACATTCAGAGCAGACAGAGTGTCCGTTGCCTCTCACATAAAGGTAAGCTCTGCTCCGTTGCATCATCACAATCATGTTACAACAATTCTTTGAAAGTTCAGATAAAACTTCATAAACCTAAGCTGCTATGGTCTGTTTGGAGATGAGAGGTTTTTTCCTTTCATGACCTTTAGCCTACAAACTGTGGAGTCTGATGTAAGACCTTTCATTCATCATGCCTTCATTCATTTATAAGGCTACCCTCCTGCCACCAGTCTAGGCAGCCCAAGGTGCTGAAACATGATACAATTAAAACTGAGTTTTCATGGGGTCTTAAAAAGTGTAAGATTCAAAACTTTAAATTAAAGGCCTTAAAAATGTCAAAAAAACGCCCAGATTTCCATCCGTTAACCTTGATAAGCAGGTGTTGCAATATCTAAATTCTTCGAAGCTCAGGCTGCCGAAGTGCAAAAGAACCAAACACGTTGCAGAGGTTGTAAAAGCCATCGGGACAGGGGAGAGGTCCTCGTCTGAAATAAAAAACTGAATATGATAAATGGTGGAGTAATGGGTTGGCATTTACATTTAAGGAGTCGTTCTGTTTGGAGTTAGTTTTATTTGGAAATGCAGCCTCTTCTGAGCTGTCATTCAGTCTGGTTACCTCGACAACGCGTGTATGATCGGGGAGCAGAGGAGGGTCTCGAGGGTTCTCGTAGTTGTAAAATAGAATCTGAACTGGAATCGGATTGGTGTGGTTTGTCTGTCGCTCCACAAAAGGTCCCAAATCACAGCGTAGCTCCAGAAGGATCCCCTTCAGGAATCTGCGCTGACGGAAGACCCGTTCCCTCCGGAGTGCACGCTCTGCCAAGTCCTCCAATAATAATAATAATAAGAAATGATCTTTTATAAAGCAAAATCACAAGGCGCTGTAGCTACAATGTAGCTCATCACCACCAGCGTGTGAATGGGTGGATGACTGATTGTGTTGTGAAGCGCTTTGGGGGGTTTTAGAACCCTAAGAAGGTGCTAAACAAATACAGGTCAGTTACCATTTTACCATTTACTTGTACAGGGTCACTTGCTAATTAAACATACAAGTTAATAAATATATTTCAGTACTCCATGAATGTGTCCAATACTAGGTGCGACAGCGGTTTGTTGTTGCACTCTCCATGAGTAAGTAAGTAAGTAAGTAAATTTTATTTGTATAGCACTTATCACAGACAAAGAATCACAAAGTGCTTCACAAAGATCAACAAAACACAAGATAGTCATCATAAAATGATCTTAAAACAAAACAACAGAATATCATAAAATCATTAAAAATCAGAAAACAGAAAGTCATAAAATTATAAAAATGATAAAACAAATGAAAGATGATTATAAATACAAGTAAGAAAAAACGAATAAAACATAAAAGATTTAAGTAAAAGCAGTTTTAAACAAAAGGGTCTTCAGCTGCTTTCTAAAGGTGACCAGACTGTCAGTAACACGTAGGGATAAAGGAAGTTCATTCCAAAGTCGGGGTGCAACAGCCTGGAAAGATCGATCACCTCGACTTTTATATCTGGTCTTTGGAATTTCTAGAAGGTTCTGGTTGGTGGACCTGAGGGCTCGGGTTGGAGCATAAGGCTTTAACAGTTCAGTAACATAAGGAGGAACTTGGCCATGTAGAGCCCTGTATGTTATAGTAAGGATCCTAAATTGAATTCTAAAGTTAATGGGTAACCAATGCAGAGACACCAGAATAGGAGTGATGTGAGCTCTTCTGTTTGCTCCAGTTAGGAGCCTCGCTGCAGAATTCTGAAAACTGAAGGCGGTCAAGGGCTTTTTTGTTAAAACATGTGAAAAGGGTGTTACAGTAATCTAGACGGGAGGAGATAAAGGCATGGAGAACCATTTCAAGCTCATGTTTTGACACCAACCTTCGCAGTTTGGAGATATTTCTCAAATGATAAAAACAGTTTCTGACCAGCGTTTTTGAGTGGCCTTCAAGAGACATTGATTGGTCAAAGACAACACCCAAATTTCTCATGTTTGACTTGACAGCAGAAGCTAAATGACCAAGTTGTTGACTAATCAGAGGAGCCATGCTCTCAGGGGCAATGATCAGACATTCAGTCTTTTCAGAGTTTAACTGAAGGAAGTTATCTTCTAGCCAACTAGTGATTGCTGATAGGCACTCTAGTAGTTCAGCCAGTTTATGGAGCTCAGAATCCTTAAAGGAGCAGTACAGCTGAATGGCATCTGCATATAGGTGATAAGAGACATTTTGAAAAGCATCAATTATCTTTCCAAGAGGGTGTATATATAATAAAAACAGGAGTGGACCTAAAACAGAGCCTTGGGGTACCCCACAGAACAGGTTGGTAGAATCTGACATAATTTGGTTTATACAGACACTGAAACTTCTGTTAGAAAGGTACGATCTGAACCAGTCTAGAACAGTTCCAGAGATTCCCACCGAGTCATGAAGTCTGTTAATTAAGGTGCTGTGATCAACAGAGTCAAAAGCTGCAGAAAGATCCAACAATACTAAGACTGTAAATTCCCCGTTGTCTGCAGCCATCATGATGTCACTGGAAACTTTAAGCAAAGCTGTTTCTGTTGATTGAGTTTTACCAAAACCAGACTGGAATTTATCAAAGTTGTTGTAAATTTCCAGAAAAGTAATCAGTTGATCGGCCACGACTTTTTCTAAGATTTTAGAGATAAAGGGCAGTTTAGAAATGGGTCTGTAATTATTAGGCTGAGAGGAGTCCAAACTGGGTTTTTTCAGGATCGGTTCAACAACAGCATGTTTGAAAACAGAAGGTACAGAGCCAGATTGGAGAGATAGATTAATAAAATCCACAATGCATGGGCCAATTTGGTCAAAGACCTTAAGAAGCAAAGTGGTTGGGAGAAAATCAACAGGGCAGGAAGTTGGTTTCATGTTTTTCTGAATGAGACAGATGTCCTGGAGATTTACAGCAGTAAAGAAGAACCATGACTGGGAGGGAGGTGGCTGGATGGGAGAATGGGAAGAGGATGGGGGTGGAAAACTTGCCCTGATATTTCTGATTTTATTCTCAAAGAATGCAAGAAAGTTGTTACAGTCAGACCTTGAGAATACAGGCATGTGAGGTGAAACAATCTGGTTTATGGTGTCGAACAAGACTTTAGAATTATTTTTGTTTGAGGAGATCAGCTGAGCAAAGTAAACAGCCCTGGAGTTTGTGATCATCTCATTCAGAGATGTTATGAGTTCCTTAAAGTGCAGCCTATGAACCTCTAATCTAGTTGACTTCCAACGCCTCTCAGCTTGGCGGCATGTCCTTCTGAGACTATAAATATTTTCATTCATCCAAGGACTTTTTCTTCTGTGAGACCCAGTGCTTTGTCTAACCGGAGCCACATTATCTAAGATACAAGAACATTGCTGATTAAGGGAATGGATAAAGGAGTTTGGATCGT
The DNA here is from genome assembly GCA_006937985.1 of Aphyosemion australe. Lineage (NCBI taxonomy): Eukaryota > Metazoa > Chordata > Actinopteri > Cyprinodontiformes > Nothobranchiidae > Aphyosemion > Aphyosemion australe. Next base: position 42,995 of record SSNS01000976.1, read on the forward strand.
CACCATGAACTAAGCTGCTGTCAAATAATGCAGAAAATCCATCCACTGCTGACTGATTAATGATGCGTCTTTCTGATTTCAGCTTGTGAGGGACAGGATCAATGATAGACTAGACATTAAAGAGAATGCAGCTGTGGTTGCTCACATGAACCTCTTCAACATGTAAATGGTTGATGTTTAGTCCTAGAGAAAACACCAGATCCAGAGTATGACCCATTTTATGTGTGGGGCCTGAAACGTGCTGTTCAAAGTTAAAAGCCTCTGTAATAGATATGAACTCTACTGCTGTGCTACAAGCAGCGTCATCAATGTGTAAATTAAAGTCACCAAGAATTAAAACCTTTTCTAGTTTCAGCGTTGATGATAAGAATTCAGCAAATTCAGAGAGAAAGGGGCCAGCTGGACCGGGAGGTCGATAAATTAAAATACAGTGAAAGACATTTTGTAATCCAACTTTGATGACCTGACATTCAAAAGTAGTAAAAGGGCCACTTTTCATCAAATTACAGACATGTTTGTCCTTAAAGATCACAGCAAGACCTCCACCACGACGTGACGGGCGTGGTGTGGTAAACACAGAGCAATCTGGTGGACAAAATTCATTGAAATGCACAAAATGTCCATCTTCCTGCCACGTCTCCGTGAGAAATAAATATTCTAAGCCCTCTTTGATGAACAGCTCATTTAAAATAAAGGATTTGTTTGAAATGGAACGGGCATTTAAAAGAGCACACTGAACTGAATCTTGGAGATCATTTGTCTTCTTAACCTGTTGGAGAGGGATGGGTCGTAAGCATCTAGTGCGTTTCTGGGTTCTCCGGCCATAAAAACAGTTTATATCCTTGCAGGATGATAAATTAACTGGAATAGGAAAACTTTCAGGTCTGTCAGCAGAAGATAAAATTGTGGGGACAGTGACCCTTGGAAGGCATACAGATGATGGTTGCATTGGGGGAGGACTATAGAGGGCAGTGTTGTTTGGAGTGGTGGTGCAAGCGATGGCCGAAGGTGTAGATGGCTGGGATATGGACCGTCATGTCTGTGAAAAGGAATCCACCATAGATGTATAACTATGGGACTGCACAGCATACCTGATGTTAGCGGTTAGCATGCTCGAGCCATGTCGGTTAGGGCGTACACCATCTCGCCTGAAAAAAGAAACCCGCTCCCAAAACAGGTTGAAGTTATCAATGAAACCAAAACTGAAGGACCTGCAAGCAGACTGGAGCCAGGAATGGACAGAGAGCAGGCGGCTGAAACGTCCACAGCCACGAGAAACTGTGGGAATTGGGCCAGAGATGAAAACAGACATTCCACTTCTCCTCAGGATGTCAGAGAGATGGTTAAAATGCTGCTGTGTGATGACAGACTCACGACGTGTAACATCATTTGATCCCACGTGAATGATCACTCTTTTAACTGAAGTTGGGATGGAGCCCAGCAGACCAGGAAGTATATCCAGCATAGCAGGGACGGTGGCTGATGGAAAACATCTCGTGATGACATTGAAGAAGCGGACATTCCTGATTATTGAGTCACCTACCAGCAAAGTGGTAGGTGAAAACAGTGGACGAGGTGCAGATGATTCTGGGTTAGGGTTCCTTTGGAGTAGTGGAGGATTCTGGGTTTGTGTTCCTGTGGAGCCAGAGGACTGGAGGGTAGGAGGTGGAGGGTTCGTAGTGGAGGGGCTCACATCCTGAGCCGGGGTAGTTGGTCCAGCAAAGTGTCAATGCACAGCATCCTTCAGTATTTTGCGTCGGGCAGTGGACGTTGAGGTAATGGGGGGATTAGACTGTGTAGGCTGCTTCTTACGAGCCACAGGCTCCTGCTCGATGGCATTAGGTAGTTGGGTAGAAGGAAGGAGGTTGGTGAGATCAGCTGCTTGATCCTCAGGTGGTTGAGTAGAAGGAAGGAGCTTGGAGAGATCAGCTGCCTGATCATCAGCAAGAGGAGTGAAGCGGTTTGATAGACTAAGGTCAGGTGGAGGGATGACCAGCAGCAGGGGATCTCCTACGGCCACGTACCACGACCTCAGACCAAGATGAAGATGGGTCTGGGGTAGAGCTGGAAGTTGGTAGTCGTGATACAGCAGGGTCCCAAGCAATGGTGTGTTGGAGCAGAGGGTTCTTCATTGGTGTCTCTTTTTCAAATTTACTGACAATGTGACTGGTCAGTGAAGGGATACGTTTTCTAAATCTATCCAGCAGCATTTCTTTCTTCTGTAGTTCAGCAGAGAGTCGCTGTATATCCTCTTTAAGGTTCTGGATCTTTTTATTTGCTTTTTAAAAGCATAAACGGATCATTGTGGGGCAGAAGCGGGGAGAGGACAGACATTCAAAATAGCTTCAAGGTTGCAGAGAGCTTACGCTGTAGCTGAGCCGCCTCTGTCGGATCCGAAAGATTTGTAGTCCAACTAAAAGTCCAAGAAATCCAAAAAAATCCCCAGAAACATAGAAATCATGAAGGTCCAACAAAATCCACAGAATCCAGCAATCAGTCACAGAAAAAACAGGTTTTTAGAGGAATTAAGGCACAAAGAGTAGGGAGCTGAAATAGACACGTCCGCAGGCTTCTTATCTCAGCTTCAGTCTGCTGACATCACCCTGCAGCTGGCTGCTGATTGGTTGGGTTGTACCACAACTGTTGAACGTTAAAACAGCCCTATGACATTACATTCCGTCTGTATGCTTAGGTCCTGTGACAAATGCTGTGATCATGGTGGTTTCAGCCAATATGTTCCTGCCCGACAGTCGGCCTGCTATCCCTCTGCCCCGCTTCAGCAGACACCTGCACACTTCTGAGGGCAGCGGGGAGGAGTCGGGGGAGGTGTGTGTCCGCCCTGGTCTTCATGCACAGGTGAGTGCAAGTGAAGTCACACTAGGGCTACACGATTATGGCAAAGATGATAATCATGATTATTCTGACTGACGCTGAGATCTCGATTATTTAAGACGATTTTCAATTAAAGTTGATTGTTCATTTATTTATTTGTTTAGTTATGTACTCTGTCTTAAAATTGCACACGGCACAATCAGAGGGAAAAGAATTAACAAAAAAAAGAAAGAAACAAGATATTCACAGAGACGATTCCTGATTCCTCGTGTAAAAGAGCCAATACACTAACTCATAGCTAATAACCAAAAGTGTGTGAAAAATGGAAGCGCCCTGAGTGCTGAGAAAAGCAGGGCCAAAATACCGAGAGTGTCATCTGAGTAGAGGAGGCAAACACATCATGAATTTAGCTTAACATGATAGATTGTTTTTCTGGACAAGAAATAATTACTGGTAATATTGTGGATGATAGGATTTGAGCCAGCTTTAGATGGAATTTAAATGATTTGACATTAATTATAAATATATAATAAATCAAAGTGCCTGTGGGTCATTTGAGACACGTATCTCTAGCTCTTAACTGTGACAGATAGGTCGGTCGGTTCTTTATTACAGAGTAGAGGTCGACCAATATTGTCAGCTGATGGCCGATAAGTGCTGCTGAAGTTTTGGGCCGATTTCATGGCCAATATTTTGATGTTTTGCATCTTATCTGAATGCTAAATGATCAGTAATAACAACAGTGGACGCACAACATTTCTGAACCTAATCAGCTTTTAAACACTGAATTTAACCAAAACATTTACCAAAATGAATAAAAAATACCAATAACTGACCAAGTACTAAAGATAGAAAACAGGCAAAAATAGAAATGTCAGTTGATGTTTCAGAGCATTTCCATTCCATTCCATTTATATTTCTAGAGCACACTTATACACAGCCGAGGCCGACCAAAGTGCTGTACAGTAAAAACAACAGGCATACACAAAAACCAAACATACAATACAGGAAATGGTGAGTAGTCCGATGACCACTACCAAATCAACAATAAAAAAGTAAAAACATAATAAAAGGCAAACTAGGCCGAATTAAAAGCCAGCGAATAGAAATAAGCCTTCAGGCGTGCCTTAAAAACAGGGAGAGAGGGGGCCATTCTCACTGCCAAAGGGAGTTGGTTCCAGAGACGAGGCGCACAGATTGAGAACGCACGTGCTCCTCGTGTCCTCACCCGAACACTTGGGACCTGTATCAGGTGGTGGTCTGCTGACCGAAGGGTTCGACCAGGTATGTAGGGCTGAACTAGCTGAGTCAAGTACACTGGCGCATAAAGATAAAGTGATTTAAAAACAAGAAGTAAAATTTTAAACTGGATGCGGTAGCGCACCGGGAGCCAGTGCAACTGGGCCAGAACAGGAGTAATGTGCTCCCTCCTTCTGGTGTCCGTCAAAAGGCGGGCCGCCGCATTCTGCACCAGCTGTAGGCGCGCAACTGAGGAAGATGTGGATCCATAAAAAAGGGAATTCGCATAATCCAAGCGCGAGATTACAAATGCATGGATCACTGTGTGCAAGTTGCGTCTAGTCAGGATGGACTTCATCTTGGATATTCGGCGAAGCTGAAAAAAGCATGATCTAACCACCTGACTAATGTGAGAGTCCATCCGCAGCTCTGGGTCCAACACTACTCCCAGGTTAGTGATGGTTGGCTTCACTAAACTGGCGAAGCAGGGTGGCAGAACAGGGCTAACTGCAGTGGGAGAGGGAGGAACAAATAAAAGAGCCTCCAACTTTGACTCGTTCAAGTGTAAAAGGTTGTTGCAAAGCCAACCCTTCACTTCATTCAGGCAATCCACAGCCGGTTGCACTGACTCTAATGATTTTAAAGAAACATAAAATTGGCAGTCATCAGCATACAAATGGTACGTCACACCATGTCGCCTAAAAATAGCTGCCAAAGGAAGCATATAAAGATTAAAAAGCAAAGGTCCTAAAATCGAGCCTTGGGGAACACCGCAGGGCAGAGAGGAGACTTCAGAGGCATACTCCCCCAGCCTCACACAAAAACTTCGGTTACTAAGATAGGATCTGAACCAGTTGAGGGCAATTCCCTGGATACCCACTA
>SSNS01000976.1:58923-81941 GCA_006937985.1 Aphyosemion australe
GAAAAGGGTAGAATGCCTTCTCCAGGTCAGGGACGAGGTCCTGCCCCAAGTGGAGGAGTTTAAGTATCTCGGGGTCTTCTTCACGAGTGAGGGAAGGGTGGAGCGTGAGATCGATGGGAGGATTGGTGCTGCGTCTGCAGTGATGCGGGCGTTGTACCGGTCTGTCGTGGTGAAGAGAGAGCTGAGCCGAAAGGCGAAGCTCTCAATTTACCGGTCGATCTACGTTCCTACCCTCACCTATGGTCACGAGCTTTGGGTAGTGACCGAAAGAACGAGATCGCGGATACAAGCGGCCAAAATGAGTTTTCTTCGCAGGGTGGCTGGACTCTCCCTTAGAGATAGGGTGAGAAGCTCGGTCATCCGGGAGGGGCTCGGAGTAGACCCGCTGCTCCTCCACATCGAGAGGAGCCAGTTGAGGTGGCTCGGGCATCTGATTAGGATGCCTCCTGGACGCCTCCCTGGTGAGGTTTTCCGGGCACGTCCAACCGGGAGGAGACCCAAAGGAAGACCCAGGACACGCTGGAGAGATTATGTCTCTCGGCTGGCCAGGGAACGCCTTGGGATTCCCCCGGAGGAGCTGGCCCAAGTGGCTGGGGAGAGGGAGGTCTGGGCTTCCCTCCTTAGGCTGCTGCTCCCGCGACCCGACTCCGGATAAGCGGGAGAAAATGGATGGATGGATGGAACAACGGCACTAGTAGGAATTAAGTTTGAGATATCTCAGAATCCCTAAAAACCTAAGGTCTATTAGGCAGACTGGATATGTATTCCAGATATCTATAATTTTATTGTTCCTGGTAGAAATTAACATTCCAGATATCCATGAGAATGGTAAAATGGTAAATGGTCTGTATTTGTATAGCGCCTTCTCTTAGGGTTCTACAACCCCCCAAGGCGCTTCACAACACAATCAGTCATCCACCCATTCACACGCTGGTGGGGATGAGCTACGATGTAGCTACAGCTGCCCTGGGGCGCACTGACAGAGGCGAGGCTGCCGAGCACGTGGGCGGGGCAAAAGAGCGCGGAGAAGTTTGCGGTGTCTTCCTTATTAAACAAAGGCCGCTTGAGCAATGTTGATTTTGGAGACTCTCTCAGTCTGATATTGCATCCTGCTTTGCTGTGTGTGTGTGCGTGTGTGTGCGTGAGGAGAGAGGCTCGTTAATGCTACAGTATCTAAAATGATAATGAAGCGCGCATGCGGGAAGCTCCCGCTGGCTGATTCTATCTGCCAATCGGAGGCTCCCCCTATGGTAGGCGTGAATTTAAGCTGACCAATCAGTCGGCAGTGGGTGTGTTGGACCGGTTTTGGCTCGAGGCAGACCGTCTTGGGAAGAGAGCTGAAAATACGTCTGGTTGCATGCGGAAAATTACCGGGCTACCCGCATGTGGAAACTCCTTACCCTATCTAGGCCAGGTAGAGCCGGTGCTGATGTGAAAGTGCCAAAAAGATGGTCTTGGTTTTCATATTTTATTAGTCTCTGATCAAAAAATGAGTTGGTCACCAGTTAATGCTAGGAGGCAAGTTTAGTTTCTGTAATGGAAGATGGTGTTTTTGTTTTTTTTCTGTGTTTAGTGAGTCTTGTTCAAACCCTTGTTTGCGTAAAGCAAAGAGTTGTATTATCAGGTAGAACTACAGTCACATGGACCCAGCCATACCTGAAACCTGTGTTTTCATCTATGATAAGTCAAACACTCTCAGCTGCTGAGCTCTACAGCTGTGTGTCCGCCACCCAATAATGTTATGCGTTTGGTTTTTTTTTGCAGTCTGTGTTTGGCGACGGTGAAAACACACGGGTTCGCATTGCAGAGCTGGAAGAAGAAGTTCAGACTCTGAAGAAAGTCAACAAAGATCTGTTTGAGTTTTCATCTCAGCTCCTCACAAAACCCACATAAACACACATGTTCAAACATCTGCTGTTAAAAAATAAAAGCCCTGTTACAAAATAAAAGCCTTGATTTTGAAGAACTCCCTGTTTGAGTTTGATTAATTCAATTGTACCAAAGGCATTTCTAGCCTATTTCTGGGGCTGCTGAGGCACCCAGCTCCCCTAACATCAATCAGAACACCCCCCATCCCCACCCTGATGAGCTACAGCAGAGCCACAGCAGCCCTGGGACACACTGACAGAGGCGAAGATGTCGTACACAGGCACCACCGCAAGTTGCACCACACACAGCGTGGATGGGGCGAACGGCTACGGTAGGCAGAGGAGGAGACTCGGACACAAAAACACCTCGTGTCCAAATGGCTGTACATTTATGTAAACAATTCTAGTTAATCATGCAACAATATGTGCAGATTTCTTCAAAGCATTTTTTTTGTTTGTTGGACTACTTTCAAAGCAGCCCTTTTTCCAGTAACTCAGTCCTGTGTTAAAGGTGCTATGTGGGATATTCATAGAAATCATGGTAAAAATTGCGACTCTAGCGCCATGCAGTTCAGAGTAAGTATTGCAGCTACGGTGGCCCACTCAAAAAGGCAACAACATCCAGCCATCTGGTTCGTTTTTTTTATAAAAAGCATGAGATTGATTTATTTCCAATCTCTGTAGCCTAACCCACACAAAGCACATACCATAAATCCTCTAATCCAGGCCCGGGCCTTTATTTACTCAAGCACATCCTGGTTCAGGCCTTTATTGGAAGGAGGCCAGAATTAGAGGCAGGCCTATATTTCAATTTGAGCAAAATAAACCACCAGTAGAATGAATAAAAACAAGGTTTTGTGTCTATTTGAGCGGTGACTGAAGTCTCACGTGCAAATCAAAAGTGATGATTGCTGGGTTTCACTCACGTGACCCTGCCACCGCGCTGAACTCAAACAGTGGACAGGAAGTGTTTTGCTCTACTATAAAACACAGCGTGACGGATGAAAGTGAGTGTTCTAAACGAGCTGGCACAGACACGATATCTTCCTTTAGGTTATGACTCATTTAATTTTAAAAGTTGGACTTTAATACATGCTGGAGGATTTACCCAACGCTGAAGCGATCGACACAACAAACTATCTCGTGTGGAAAATCTCATATTACACTGCAAACCAAAAGCCTTTAATGAGTCTGAAAGCCTATTTTATTTCAGGTTGGTTAACAGTTTAGAGATCCGGAGAAGCTTTAAATGACCGTTGTCTTGTTTATGCTGGTGAGATGTGCTATTTTAGTTACGTAATTAACTCGTAATGATAGCTAATGCTAACGGTGAGAACATGCTAGGATCTACTTATAACTAACGTTTTAAGCCTTTTTAAATCCACATTTCTGGTACATTTGTTTGATTTTATTAAGGTATTAATGCCACGTTACAACACTGAGCTAACTGCTAAAAACATTAGCACTCTAAAAGCTATTTGCGGTGAGGACACGTGAAAACAGTATCAAACGGTTTACCTGCTGTTTATGTAGCTGCGTTTCTAAATAACTGTTCAATAAAACGCCATAAAAACCTTTAGTAAGCCCTTACCTGTGATGAAGTGATCACTGCTAACAAGCATTTTCCGTTCTGTTTCTGCTCATCTTGCAGCCGGAGATTATGATCCACTAGTCCGCTGTTACCGTAAAACCTGGTATACGTGCGCCTCGAAAAATTGAGTGAAGGCTCACTTTACCGTCGTTCTCCGAAAAAAAAGAAAAAACACACACACGCTGTTTCTAATAGTAGCCGCGGCCACTATTAGAGACTGGCCTGTATTTACCCCCGCTGACAGCGAGACCGGCTAATATAGGAGACCCGGCCGGTAATGGAATACAGGCCAATATTAGAGGATTTACGGTAACTACTCCACCAGTTAAAAAACATTTTTAATGACTGATCAGTCTTAATGCATAATGCCACACGCCCCCCTCCCCCCGACGAGACGATGACCAGCCCCCCCGGCGCGCGCGAAGAGGCGGCGCGATCCGCCACCCCCAGCAGTCAGCAAGCATCACGGCTGTAAACATTTCTTGGGGAAACACTGCTGTTAGCTGTTATATCAACCTACCAGTCCTGAAGGAAGCTAGCATAGCTGCCTGTCACCAATTCACACACGGAGGAGGGGTGGCATCAGCTGTGGCGTCTGGTGTCATGTGGATCAGAGCAGCGGAGTAAACAAGCTTCTGCCAGTTAGCCATCAGCTGATCGTGGCACACGGTGTGAGCCGCAGTGAAGATCGAAATGGAGCTAACATCAACCACTGGCTGTTTAGCGATCGGATAGCCACATACTGAGGGTTAGATATAGTAGATTGTTACAGTTTTACCAGTGTAGGATATAGGTTGTAGGTTAATATCGTTTGCATTCATATTTATGAATACTGCACCTGTTTTGAACATGTATGAAACTATGTACACATCAGAAAATCAGAAAATATACAATCTTGCATTACATGGGATATGATGACATGGAAATTGAATTTGGTGAAGTATTTGAACAGCATTGCTTTGACAAATTAAATTGCAAGAAGGTTACACCTGAAAATTTATCAGCGTTTAAAATTTATCCCTTTTCATTATTACATCTTAACATAAGGAGCCTAGTAAAACATCATGATGACTTACTTTCTCTGTTAGCTAGTCTGGACCATAAGTTCAACATTTTAGGATGTACTGAAACCTGGGTGAATGATAGTACATATTTGGATTCACTAAACCTAGATGGCTATGTCTTGTATTGTAGAAATAGAATGGGTAGAAAAGGTGGAGGTGTCTGTATATATGCCAATATACACAATTCTGTAATAGCTCGGGATGATTTATCTTTAGACTTGTTTATTGAATTAGATATAAAAAACGAGAAAAATATTATTGTTGGAGTGATTTATCGACCTCCAGATTCTGATGTAAATCTATTCCTAAACGGTCTTGCTGAACTCTTTAATAGACTTAATAATTGCAACAAAAACTGTTTTATTCTTGGAGACTTTAACATTAATCTTGCCCTAGAAAATAATATAAAAACAGAGTTTTTAAATTGTCTGTATGCTTCATATTATTTTCCTTCAATAAATTTATATACCAGGGAAACAGTATCTAGTAAATCTATCATTGATAATATTATTACAAACATACAACACGCCTGTTTTGACTCTGGTGTCATATTGTCAGATATCTCAGATCATTTTCCTATTGTACTATTTGCTGATCTTGGAAGACAATCAAATGAATTATCCTTAAAAACAAAAGTTAAAGTGTTATCTGAAAGAAATTTAAGTTTATTTAAAGAACATATTAAAGCAAAAAGATGGAATTCTGTTTACGATTGCACTACTTCAGATGATGCCTACAACACACTCATACAAGAGATAGTTGAAAGCATAAGGAACATTATTCCCCAAAAAGTAAATAAAATAGTCTCTAGTAAGCAGGAAAAATGGCTTACCAAAGGCATCCTAACATCTATTAAAACAAAAAATAAACTATATAAACTTTATGTGAAGAATTCAACAAATAAAAATACAGACAGATATCGCAAATATAAAAATAAATTGACCAGTTTGATAAGAGGGAGTAGGAGGAACCAAAATATACAAGATTTAAAGGCTGCCCATGGGGATCAAAAGAAATGCTGGAAAGTATTAAATCAAGTCCTTAGCAGGGGCAAAAAAATAGCTGTCCTTCCTGACACTAAATGTGAACTTAGAGAAGATCTCGCTAACAGTTTTAATAATTATATCAATTCCATAGGAGAATCATTATCTAATAAAATAAAGCCACCAGGGGGAGCCAAATATCAACAGTATTTAAAAGGAAATTATTCTAAATCAATTTTTATGAGGCCGACTGATGAAACTGAAGTACTTAAAATTATACTGGGAATGAAAAATTCTTATACAGAAGGGGTGGATGGTATTTGTAGCAAAATCATAAAATATATTGCTCTTGAAATTGCTGAACCACTTAGGCCCTTTTTATAAAACAATGCCGCTAATTTGCCGCAACGCCGAGGCGGCATCAGGGAGCGTTAGGTCGTTTATAAGAGCTCAGACCGTGGCGGTAATGTTGCGCAATCATGTCAGTTTTATAAAAGATTACGCGATGGCGGAATAAAGGGGGTATGTGGGCGGTCTCTGCACTGTCGCGGACTTCCGTGTATCTTGGACATAACTTGCCTTTTTATTGCGATCGAAGCAGCGCTCCTTAAGTTTTTATTTTAACAACCAGCTACAGGTGTGTGTGCTCCACCATCCCTGTGAGCTGTCAGATGATCTGAGCTGCAGATCTAACGGAGAGAAGCTCCCGGAGCTCCGCATCGGTCCAGTTAATCAGCTCAGCTGGTTCTGTTTACAAAAGTGAAACTTAAGCGCGTGTTTACTTTCATTTTCAACATAGTTCCCGGCCGGAGCGCAGCATTAATTCATCACATGGTCATGACACCTCCCTCTTTTGCGCCAACGCTTAATGTGCGTTTATAAGACCGGCGAAGCCGCAATATTACTACCAAGCGTGGCGGCACGAATGCCGCAAAATTCCCGGACCGTGATACCGCCATGGCGCGTTCATAAGAAACACGTTGCGGTAATATTACGCTGATTTGCCGGCATGGTGTGTCTTATAAAAAGGGCTTTACTTATTGTATAAATCTGTCATTAATACAGGGGGTTGTGCCAAGAAAAATTAAAACTGCAAAAATAATCCCAGTATATAAAACTGGGGATAAAAACAGCATAAACAACTATCGACCCATATCTATATTGCCTACTCTCTCTAAAGTATTAGTATATAATAGTATATAACAGGTTGTATGACTATTTGGATAGGTTGGATATACTTACATCTTCTCAGTATGGATTCAGAAAAAAGAGTACAACATGCACTGCAATTCTCGATCTCATTGAGAAAGTAAATGATGCAGTTGACAGAGGTGAATGTGGAGTGGGTATTTTCCTAGATTTATCGAAAGCATTTGATACTATAGATCCTGAAATTTTGCTGGGGAAACTTGAACATTGTGGAGTCAGAGGAATTGCGCTTAAATGGTTTGGAAGTTATCTATCTGAAAGGGAGCAATATGTACAAATATACAGTAGTAAATCTCAAACTAAAAAGATTAAATGCGGAGTACCACAGGGATCTATTTTAGGTCCTCTTCTATTTATTATTTATATAAATGACTTTATAAACTCATCTGATATATTACATAAAATTATTTTTGCAGACGACACAAACTTATTCTTTTCTCATAAAAACCTTGATACTCTTCAAAAAATAGTAAATGATGAATTAATTAAAGTAGATACTTGGTTTAGATGTAATAAATTATCTTTAAACATTGATAAAACCTATTGGATTATGTTTCGTTCTAACAGAACTCGTAAAAATATTGAACATGTAAGCATTAAGATTAGTGGAAAGGTTATTGAAAGAGTTAAACATACAAAATTCCTAGGAATATGTATTGATGAATTTTGTAATTTTAAAAAACATATTGATGAATTAACAACAAAATTATCTAAATATGTTGGTTTGTTCTATAAAATTCGACATTACCTTTCTCTTGAAGCTCTCATGATATTGTATCAAACTCCTTTTGAACCACATTTAAATTACTGTAATATCATATGGTGTAACACATATCCAAGCTATCTTGACAAATTACTTGCCTTGCAAAAGAAAGTCATACGTGTTATATCATGGTCTGACTTTAATGCTCCCTCCGATCCGCTTTTCTACAGGCTCAAGCGCTTGAAGCTTATCGAGAGTAACTTCTTTCACAATGCATGCATGATGTATAAGGTGGTACATAGACAAAATGAAAGACTCTGTCAACTTATCCCTATAACCTATTTGACACATGAACATAATACTAGAAGAGAAAATAAGCGGAAGGGGAAAAATCGTAAATTGAAATGTACTAACTTCAGTATTGCATGTAAAGGCCCAGTGATTTGGAATAAAATTGACAGTAAAACAAAAACTTCATCGTCCCTATACACATTTAAGAAACTTTTGAAAAATGAACTATTACTACATTATGCTTTCACTAACCCTAAAAAGGATGTTGAACTAAAATAAAACCGAATGTAAACTGAATGTAAACAAGTATGTAATATAAACCGTAAATTGACATTATCAGGTGAAATATCTTGTCCAAATTATGATTGAATGTAAGAATGAACTCTCTTGCCTTAAATAAGTTGATGTGTTGGAAAGATTCTTGTGAATAGATGCAGAACTAGATAATAGGTTAACATTGATAAGTGAGAATTATGTTATAATTACAATATATAACGTGATACATAACGAGTGTAGGTTTAGGTGTGGGTGTGTTGGGTAGGATAATCTTGTTTTGGGGATGGTTTAATGTTCTGTATTGTAAATGTAATGTGTTTAAGTCTGGGTTTCCTTTATAAGCTAATGTTGCTTCTTGGGAAGTTCCCTTCATAAAAATCTAACATTGGAAATTCAATTGGGGTATGACCTGCCTAAAATGTTGATTTATTATTATTTATAATCTACTTAAATCTTGTAAAAATGGGTCAGATTCAATTAAAGTTTTGGTTCTTTAATGTAATCTGGAATCTCTGGTGTTTTTCTATTGTCATGTTGTTATTGTTGTTGTTAAACTTGTCAATAAACTTGTCAACTTGTCAATAGTCGATGAGGTTTGGCTGGAGCCGGGGACACGCTGTGGAAATAAAGTAACTAATGCTAACTTAGCCACCGGCTAGCGGACGACCGCTGAAGCATGTTGGGAGAGACACGGCAGGCTGCGGTAAGAGAGGAGACTTTAATAGAAGGAACTTTCTTGAAGAAGGACTTTGGAACTGATACTTTGGGACCGGATTGGGAGCTTTATTATGAAGAAAAGACGAATGATCAACTTGAGGTGAGTCAGGAACAACACTTGGAGGCTGGTGTCTAGCTGTTGCGGGCGGGGTTCTCATCATATGCAGCTGCTGAGTGTTGGAAATCAATAAGACCTGACATATTTGATGTGTCTTTTGATTTTATTGTTCGTTATTCAACCTAAAAAAGTACAGCAACAGTGTAGCAGCTAGTCTCATCTCTTTAGTTGCATTGTCAGACGCCATGCTTCCACGGCACACTGCTGCCCTCTGCTGTTTCTTTCAGGTTACAGTCATAGTGTAAACGCGTAACTCAGAGCTCGTATGTCCCTAAATAGCTACCGTATTTCAAGATGGAGGATGACCATGGAGCGTCGACCACAATTTATGTATTAAAAATGTAAAATTTGAAGCTGAGAGGAATATTTAGAATTGATGTTGATGAGAAATATTAATGAAAAAGGACAAGTTTGTGCACTGGATACACAGAATTTGGTAGTAAACAGGTAAAAATATTACATACGGTGGCTTTAAAGACATTTCTTTTGCAGAGAAAGGTTTGCAAGAAAAACAAAAAAGATCATTATCATGTCACCAAACTTGTTGTGATTCTTTCTCCACTTACTGAGGTGCTGCTAAATTAATGGTGGAGCTTCTTCCATCATCTCAGAGGAAAGATGAAATCAGGTGTTACCTGATGTGGTGCTGTCCAAACCAACTCTGTTCTCTGTAGATGGTGGACCTGCACTTACAGGACACATGAAGCACACTTTCTCATCTTAAACATGAGATGAATTACACCACATGTACACAAAATATAGAAGAACTATGATGCATTTTATTCATTTGTATATTTAACCAGGAAAGTCCCATTGAGATTAAAATCTCATTTTTAAGGGAGTCCTGGTCAAGAGGCAGCAAAATGTTACCTACACCTGAGTTGGATTGCACTAACTTTTTAATTTTCTAGTGTGGAGGAAGTCAGGGACGACACGTGAGTAGGTCTGATCACATCATTTAATCACTCCAACTGATCAGTACTACAGAACAACACGCAACATATATACATACAAGTCACACATCACATCCTGTTTACATCCTCTCTTCTGGGTGGAGCCTCCTGGTGGCCTGCCACACACGCCCCCCCAGAACACCCAGAAACAGTTCAATATGCCCTAGTCCCAGACCCGAGGTCTGATTATTCTACCAGAACGGCTTACTCTGGGCCCAACGGGTACAGGCGCAGGGGGGTGGCACTGTTGTTGAGGGTTTGAGTGGTGAGCTGGGTTTAGGGGAACCTGGGTTGCTGACAGCTGCGGGGGGTCCTCTAAGGGGGAAACTGGAACCGCTTTCGCGGCAGGAGGTCGCCCTCTGCGGGGAGGTTGAGCTGTCAACACAGGTTCGTCAGATAATACATGTGCCGGTTTAAGCCTATCGATGGACACAGTTTCCCGGCGCCCACCCAGATCTAAAAGAAAATGTTTCGGGCCTGGCTCAAGGACTCTGAAAGAGCCGTCATAAATGGGTTGCAGGGGTGGCCGGTGAGCATCATGGCGAATGAAAACGAACTTAGAGGTTTCCAGCCTCTGGGGGATAAACGAGTGGGGTAACCCATGGTGCATCGGGTTCTGGGCTCGAGGCGAAAACACGTCTGGGTCCTCTGGCTTTCGAGTGGGGCCAAATTGCGGAACAGGAGATTCGGGGAAGAACTCTCCTGGTACACGCACTGGTTGGCCGAAAACCAGTTCAGCCGGAGAGGCGCCGAGGTCTTCCCTAACACCCGAACGGAGGCCCAGGAGAACCCATGGTAAACGGTTGGCCCAATTGGCATCCGACAAGGCTGCGCGAAGCGCGTCCTTCAAAGACCGGTGGAACCGCTCGCACAACCCGTTAGCCTGTGGGCGGTAGGCTGTAGTGCAATGGACCTGGACGCCCAGGCTGACTGCCATGGCGGACCACAATTCGGAGGTGAATTGTGGGCCCCTGTCTGAAGCTATGTCTGACGGAGGGCCAAAACGGGCAACCCAGGTGGACAGGAAAGCCTGGGCAACTGTCGTGGTAGTGGTGGATGTCAGGGGGACGACCTCCGGCCAACGCGATGTCCGGTCGATCATGGTCAAGAGGTGGGTGAAACCCTGAGAAGGGGGAAGGGGGCCCACCAGGTCGACATGTACGTGGTCAAAACGGCGGCTAGGAATGGGAAAAGGCTCCAACGGTGCTTTGGTGTGCTTGTGGACCTTAGCGCGCTGGCACGGTATGCATGCCGCGGCCCATTCCCGAACCGACTTGCGTAGACCGGGCCACACAAACTTTGATCCGACTAGCTTGACTGAGGCTTTGACCCCCGGGTGTGATAGTGAGTGTAGGGAGTCGAAAACGCGGCGTCGCCACGAAATCGGCACCAAAGGTCGAGGGTGGCCTGTAGAGAAGTCACAGATCAAGGTGGGCTGGCCTTCCTGCATCTGGCTTTCACCCAACTTCAACCCAGTAGGTGTGGTCTGGAGCGTCTGTATGTCAGTATCACCGCGTTGGTCAGCTGCCTTGGCTGAAAAGTCAATGCCAACAAAAACCGGATCTACCAGCGCACATGAGAGACAGTCAGCCACCACATTGGACTTCCCAGCCACATGTTGGATGTCCGTCGTGAATTCAGAGACTGCAGCGAGATGTCGCTGTTGACGTGCGGTCCACGGCTCTGATGTTTTGGACATAGCGAAGACCAAAGGTTTGTGATCCACGTACGCTGTGAATGAACGGCCTTCGATGAAAAATCGAAAGTGGCGTGTGGCCAGGTAGAGGGCCAGCAACTCCCTGTCGAACGTGCTGTATTTACATTCGGCGTTGCGCAGCGAGCGGCTAAAAAAGGCGAGCATTAGCCAGATGCCAGAGACCCGTTGTTCCAACACTGCTCCCACTGCAACATCCGAGGCGTCGGTTGTCAATGCTAGTGGGGCAGAAATGGAGGGGTGGACCAACAAGGCAGCATTTGCTAGTGCAGCCTTGGCCTCTCCAAAAGCTTGCACGCGGTCAGGGGTCCATTCCACGCAGTCGTTGGCTTTCTTCTGCTTGAGGGCATTGTATAGCGGTTGCAGAAGTGCAGCCGCCCCAGGGAGGAAACGATTGTAGAAGTTGACCATCCCTAGGAATTCCTGTAGTGCTTTGACCGTCTGCGGTTGTGGAAAATTTTCCACAGCTTGCACTTTTGCTGGCAATGGGACAGCACCGTTGGCAGAAATGCGGTGGCCCAGGAAATCAATCTCTGCTAAGCCAAATTGGCATTTAGCAGGGTTGATGATCAGGCCGTGTTCGGTCAAACGGAGGAAAACCTGGTGTAGATGGTCCAAATGCTGTTTGATGGAGCAGCTGGCAACCAGTATGTCGTCCAGGTAGACAAAAACAAAGGTCAGGTCGCGTAGAACAGAGTCCATCAACCGTTGAAAGGTTTGGGCTGCACCTTTGAGCCTGAAGGGCATGCGCAGGAACTCGAAAAGGCCAAATGGTGTAATGACAGCAGTTTTCGGGACGTCCTCTGCGCAAACCGGAACCTGGTGATAACCCCGTATTAAATCTACCTTGGAGAAAATTGGACGTACCAGCCAGGTGGGCAGAAAAGTCTTGGATGTGGGGGATGGGGTAACGGTCATTAGTCGTTACATTGTTAAGGCAGCGGAAATCCCCACACGGGCGCCATTGTCCCTCGCCTTTGGGCGCCATGTGTAACGGGGAGGCCCATGGGCTATTAGACCTGCGGACAATGCCTAAACGCTCCATGTTGGCAAACTCTGTGTGGGCCACAGCTAGCTTTGCAGGGTCTAAACGGCGTGCATGTGCGAACACAGGGGGGCCCGATGTGGGGATGAAATGTTCAACCCCATGCTTGGCGACAGAGTTAGAGAAAGTGGGCACAGTCAGGGTAGGGAATTCAGATAATACACGCTGAAAAACATCTCCAGTAGCTAGAAAGTTTGCATGCATTAATGGTCCCGTCCCACGTGTAACACAAGTCATAATAATAATAATAATAATAATAATGCATTTTATTTTTTTTAAAAAGCGCCTTTCAAGAGACCCAAGGACACTTTACAGCAATAAAATCAACAACAAGGAAACTAAATTAAAAACAGCAAAAAACACACATAAAAGTCATTAAAAATACAAAGTAGATAAAATCTGGGGGAAATGGAAAAGGTGACACTAGCAGTAGGCAGTCTGAAACAGGTGGGTTTTGAGTCTAGATTTAAAGGTGGAAAGAGAGTCAGAATTACGGATGGCTTGAGGGAGAGAATTCCAGAGACGGGGAGCAGAGCAGCTGAAAGCTCTGCTCCCCATAGTGCTGAGACAAAAAGATGGGACAGAGAGGGTGATAGAGGATGATGATCTGGGGGAGCGGATGGGAGAGATAACGTAAATAAGGTCAGACAGGTATGGGGGGGAAAGGTTATGAATGGCTTTAAAGGTGAGGAGAAGGATTTTGAAAACAATGCGGTGTTGAACAGGTAGCCAGTGAAGCTGCTGGAGGACCGGGCTAATATGGTGACTCATTGGGGTTTTGGAAATGATACGTGCAGCAGAATTCTGGACCAATTGGAGCTTATGGAGGGACTTTTGTGGTAGACCAAACAGGAGTGAATTGCAATAGTCGATTCGTGAGGTGACAAGACTGTGAACAAGTATAGAAGTAGAGTGNCTGCTGGGAAGGAGAAACAGAGGATGTATCAATAGTAAGGGAAAAACTGGGAGCTTTGGATACGGTGGATTTGGTCCCAACTAAAAGGATTTCTGTTTTGTCACTGTTGAGTTTAAGAAAATTTGTGGTGAACCAAGATTTAATTTCAGCTAGACAGGAAGAGAGGGAGGGGGGTGGAAGTGGAGATTGCGGTTTTAAGGAAAAGTAAAGCTGGGTGTCATCGGCATAGCAGTGAAAATGAATGTTAAATTTCTGAAAGATATGCCCAAGTGGAAGTAGGTAGATAATGAAGAGAAGGGGCCCCAAGACAGAACCTTGGGGCACACCTGTAACAACTGGGGAGGGGTCTGATCTGAAGGATTTGAGTTGTATGAATTGTGAGCGGCCTGAGAGATAAGAGTGGAACCAGTCAAGTGTGAGATGGGAAATGCTAATAGATGAGAGCCTGTCAAGAAGAATTGAATGAGAAATGGTGTCAAAAGCTGCGCTCAGATCAAGGAGGATGAGGATGGAAATTAGACCTGAGTCAGCAGCAGTCAGGAGATCATTTGTGATTTTTAAAAGAGCAGTTTCTGTACTGTGACAGGGGCGAAAACCAGATTGAAAACGTTCATAAAGACTGTTTTGTTCCAAGTGACATAGAAGCAAAAGAAACTGCATCAACCAAACGTCTGTTAGCTACATCAACCAGAAGATCATGAGCACAGAGAAAATCAGCACCTAAAATAGGGAATGAGCTTGTGACTACAATAAAGTTCCACTGAAAGTCACGTTTGTTGAAACACACAGTCACCAACCTTTCACCAAATGTCTTGATGGGGGAGCCGTTAGCTGCGGCTAACAGAGGCCCGCAGCCTTCCACCAGCGTATCAGCCGCCGTAGGGGGAATCAGGCTTAGCTGTGAGCCTGAGTCCACCAAGAACTGCCTTCCTGATAGTGAGTCTTTGATGAACAGCAGCTTATTTCCATCGCCAACAGCAGCAGCTGCTATCGCATGTTGGCGGGTCCGTTTCCCTGCTGTGAGAAACTGCAAGGAGGAATGCAACGCCGGGCCTTGGCGCCAAAACGCTGGTGGTAGAAACAAAGGCCAGTCCTCCGGTGTCCACGGCCGGTAATGGCGGCCACTGTCTGTACTTTGGCAGGTCCCGCTGGGGCAACCTGTGTGTCGGGTTCCATCTCGGGGGCCATCGGGACCACCGCCTGCATCGTGACGGTCTTGGTGGCAGCTAGGATCCTATCTGCTTCCTCTGCCAACGTGCGGTAATCCTTCTGACGCAGGAGTGGAGAGTTTGCGAGGCCGGCCCGCACTGGAGCCGGGAGTCGCCGCAGGAACAGATGCGGGAAGAGGAATCCACCATCGTCGGAACCAAGCAGGGACAACATGCTTTCCATAAGCTCCAACGCCGTGCCATCCCCCAGACCAGCGGGGCCCGTTCCTCGTCGGAGAGGGAGTAGCGTCTCACCAACAGCTGCTTCAAGGCGTCGTACTTTCCATGAGCCGGGGGATTCCGGAGAATGCTCATCGCCCATCGCGTAGACAAAGGGTCCAGCGATGCAACCGCATAGTGGTACTTCGTGTCGTCATCAGAAACCCCATGCAGGGCAATCTGCGCTTCGATGTGAACAAACCACGACAGAGGTTCATGTTGCCAAAAATCCGGGAGCTTAACGGCAACGGCCGAAGAGAACTGCATGGCCAGCGGCAGGCCAGTGGCCGGTAGCGGCGCCAGAGCAGCGGCAGCTAGCTCATCGTTAGCAGACATGTCCATTCACAGGGTCACCAATGTGGAGGAAGTCAGGGACAACACGTGAGTAGGTCTGATCACATCATTTAATCACTCCAACTGATCAGCAATACAGAACAACATGCAATATATATCATACAAGTCACACATCACATCCTGTTTACATCCTCTCTTCTGGGTGTGAGTGGAGCCTCCTGGTGGCCTGCCACACTAGCATACAATAAGAAAGATGATTCAAAGTGCTGAAGTAAGAGTCAACATGCCAACATCTTTAACAGGAGCACCGTCGTCTCAGCCTCCTGCAGGCTGACCAGCAGCTCTTTATCTGTGGTAAGAGAACGGGTCTAATGGAGCAAACGCGATGAAGTCAGCTACTGTTTCTGTGCCCCTGATCTCTATGGAAGCTCATTCCTGCCACTGATTAAAAAAATATTTATCTCATAATAATGAGATTGTTAACTCATTATTATGAGATGCTAAATAAAGTCCTAGGACTTCGCTTTTAGCGAACTAGGCTCAGCAATATGGGAGACTGAGGACTGGTTTGGCCCTTACAAAGAATGTAAATAAAGCATTTCATATCATAAATAATTACAGTGTTAACACTAGAACTCCCAATCAGTCATATTGACTGGTTTCATATGTTGAAATATAATAAAATTTCCTATTTATATGTGTCGTTTATTTCCATGTTGTTCATCCATTATCTATACCTGCTTATCCATCAATCCAGCCGTCTACGAGCAAACAGGCGGGGTACACACTGGCCAGTCCATCCCAGCATTGCCATAAAATAACCTATACAGTACTGTGCAAAGGTTTTGTGCAGGTGTGAAAAAATGCTGTAAATAAAGAATGCTTTCAAAAATGGAAGTGTTAATCATTTATTTTCATCAATCAACTAAAAGCAGTGAATGAAGGGGTGAGGGTCGGGTGTGTATTATTGATTCTGCTATGAATGTATGCAGGCTGTTTTTAATCTGTAGATAATGTTTCATGTGAATCGCTTTGTGCTTATTTTATCATTTTCATTTGATTGAAATTATTTTGGCATCCATTCATTTGTTCCACATCCTGTGCTAACAAAAAAGCAGATAACCTAATATATGTAAAAATATATCTAACCCACAAAACATGCCAATGTTACCCACCACAGCATGCTGTTTACCACCAATAATAATAATAACACTTGTTTATCAGCCATGTTTTATTTCCCAACACTAACTCACACAGAAGGTCGTTCGTTAAAATCCCAGCGATATTACATTACAACATGATAATCTTAGTGTTCCAACAATATGATAATTATATTGTACAACTGTGATAAACGTCTATGAACGTGAAATTTATATTGTTTGAACAATAAACTGTTAACGTGGCATCGCGTTAATTTTATTTTGCGTGGGTGGCAGCTCTAAACTATGAGTTCAGCATCATTTACTTGACATGAACACATAAAAGAACTTACATTATAGCAGAGTTAGCTTTGGAGAACGTACCTGCGGGGGCTAACGTAGCATCATCATGGTCCAGCCTTGTCGCCTACTTTGCCTTTTCTAGCTCCTGGCTCTCCAATTCCTGTGCTGCACAAACTACCGTTTGTGTTACCGAACATGTAGACTGCTGGGGTGAAGTTATTCCAGGAGAATAGACATGGTACCGCATCCGAGTTAAGACGGCTAACACTTAGCCCCAGCACGTAAACATAGCCGTGAAGTGTCTGCTGCAGACGTAAGTATTTCCCCTTTAACAAAATTGAGCCTCTCCTCACGCGTGATCGCCCTTAGACAGTTTTGTCTTACATCGGTAGATGTTGGAAACGAATGGAAATGGAGATAGGGCTGCTTCAGAGCATGAGGAAAACAGACTGATCCCCATAAGAAACGCTGCAATAATTCTTATTTTCCGCTGCACTGACGTATTTCTGGTTAAAAACCCCAGAAGTGTGAAAAAGGTCTATTACACCAGGACTTGCTGGGGGGAGGGTGTTCTTGGTGAATTTCTTCAGTCTTGGTGTGATTATCAAACTTCCCGCTGAGTTCCATTGCCAGTTGGAGAATTCAGTGGTTGGCATTTTCCTTCTTTTGTTTCTGGGATGAAAATATGATTGTTTCTGCTGATCTCAGAGCGGCTTGGGGACAGATGTTCTCTGAGACAGAACCCAGATGTGAAACTATAAATAAAACCTAAAGCAGGACAGATCAGCACACATTAGAAATATTAAAACAGGATTAAATGAGAAATCCCAAACATTCACCTGGTGATTAAACCATGATGCTGACAGATCTCAGCAGGTTTTCAAATCAGTTCTTATTATTTTTATTTTAAATCTTTATTTATTCAAGCACCATCATACATTGGTGATCTTCTCAGTGCCTACACCCCCAGCAGGTCCCTGAGGTCCAGTGATCAAAGCCTACTGGTTGTGCAGCACCAGGCTAAAGACCAAAGGTGACAGATCATTTGCTGCTGTGGCCCCCAGACTCTGGAGCTCTCTCCCCCTGAGCCTGAGATCAGTGGACTCAGTGGTCTCCTTTAGAAACTCACCTGTTCAGGTGGCTCTGGTGGGACCTGCTGCTGGTTCTTCACCACTACCTTCTCTTCATTCTGCTCTGTCTACCAATTCTGCCTTTCCCAGGATCCACTGATTATCCTTTTATTATTAATTTTCCTTTTGCCTTTTTTCACATCCTTTTATAATCACAATTTTTACTTTTGCTATTTTTGCTATTTTTAATCATTTTTTAATTTTTATTTTACTTTTTGTTTTTGTGAAGCTCCTCGTGATTTTTATCTTGAGAGGCACTTTAGAAAAGATCCTTTCTTCTTCTATAATAAAGTATCTAAACATGCTCACATTAAAGAGCAAATTGCAGGTTACTTTTTTCTAATTCATATAAAATGCTGTCCAAAAAATACTATTTTAAACATTTATTGTAGGTATTTCATTTTAAAATACATAACAGCACAGTTTTTTAGTAAACAGTGTCCTTTTTCAGCAAAGCTTCTAAAAACGCTCTTTTTTCTAAATCTTAGCCTCTGACGTAACCAGAGGGAGTTCTAAGCTAGCTTCTGTCTGCAGCTCAGTGTGGAGAGTGGGTAGTGTTAGGGTAGAGAGGTCGTGTTATCGGGTCAGTGCGTGTTCACTAGTCTATGATTGTGTTCATTTTCATAAACTATTGTTTGTGGAGGCTGTAGAAACTCCAGCCTGAGCAGACATCGAGTCCACGGGTTTCCAAATAAGTAAACAAGCCTCTGTCTCGCTGACAAGATGGGACTTCTGGAACCCAGATGGTGTCGGTACCAACTCATGGAGGTCTGCGCTGGCCTCCAGAGACCCGTGGTGAGGTTTAAAAAATGAATTGCGGATTTGTAGAACTCAGATCATTGTCAGAACCATGTCAGAACCTTCGCCCGACCACCACAAGAGATGCGCCCTTAAGCGGACAGGTGAGATGGTTTCTGGGTCAGAACCAGATCAGAACCACCGCGCGGACCTCCAGGAGAGGATGTGCTGCTCTTAAAAATACCAGCGAGCCAGTCGAGCTGTTTCTGGGTCGGATCCAGCTCACAGCAGCGCTCAGGAACACCAGAACCGGATCACAGGTGCTCTCTCTCTCTCTCCCTCTCTCTAAAGTGCTAAACTAAACTACGGTGAACAGATATTAACGAGTATGGGACGCTGACAGACGCTCATTAGTTCATTATTGTCAAGTATTAATGTTATATTAACTGAGCGGTACTATTTGAATTGTCTGCTACATGATAGTAATCTGTACAATATTGTGATGCTAGCACACGAGTTTAAGCTAACATGGTTAACTCACCAAGACACCTGCTGCTCCCCGCTGCTTCTCCTCACATCACAGCTCAATCTCTCTGCTTTGGCCGATCGTTTCTCCCTCTGGCTTGTCTCTGCTCTCTGAGGCGTGCAGCAGACTCATAACTTTATGGTTTTTGCCCATCATAAGTATAATTATAAACATTTAAAGTTCCCTCTGTGTCAGAGCTGCATTAGAGTCCATATTTGTCTCTGGATTAAGCTAGCAGGACTCCCTCTGTTGGTTTGGCAGAAAAAAACATTTTTCTCACAAAAATGACTAAAAGCCTAAATAATTTATGTATGTGTACAAAATGTTTTAAAACGAGTTTCTGTTATGTTTCTCTAAACATTGGCTCATGGGAGTCTCTAACTTGCAATTAGCTCTTTAAGCGTTAGAAGAAATCAGACCAACCTCTATTCTGTATAACAGGAGGAGCAGACCTGGTCCTTGAAGGCCACAATGGCTGCATGTTTTCTACGTGTCCCTGCTCAGACACACCTGATTCTATATCAAGTTTGGATTGTTATTTTAACACAGAGTAGCAGAGCCTAGGGCCGTGCGATATGACGATATAAGATTGTTTAATGTGATGACGATCAACCAAAGCTCGGAGATCGTAGAACCGTCTATTTGCGTTCTATCACCCGTCTGTGTCGTATTTTTGGACGCTACACATTTGTTTTTTTTCCTCTCAGCCTCACGTCATTTGCTAGTCTGCTTCTGTTAGCCACACACCAATCAGATCAAGTTTTAGGCAGCATGTTGGTTTGTTTAGCTGGGGTGCTCGGTAGAACTGAGGAAAATAATCTTAATATTCCGATGCATTAGGATGCGGACATAAACGAACAAGTCATTGAAAAAGCACACTATAATCGATTGAAATGCTAGCCGCTAGCATTAGCTTTGTCTCTAAGCGGTAATTACATGTATTCTCACTAGGGATGCAACGGTCCACTTTCCCCACGGTCCGGTCCGTACCTCGGTTTTTGGGTCACGGTTTCGGTCCACTTTGAATTGTAGAAAAGCTTAAGAAAATCTGAAATTTCCAAACTTTATTTTATTCACGCAATAATATAATTTTTCAGATGTACTACTTGTAGTCCAGTGTGTAATAATATGTTCAGAGACCAACAGAAATGTCACTTTTAAAACGCCTTTTCAATGAGGTGTCAGTGAGAGGCTAGGGCGACCGAAGCGGGACCGGGAGGGACGCGTAATTTGGAATTGTAGGATGTTCAAGGAAGGTCGCGACTTGGGAGTGTGTTGTGTGAGGGGTTGTGGTTGTGGCGTCAAATAAAGTGAGCCTCTGAGTTCACCGTTGTCTCTCCTCGTCTTTATATTCAACTGCAAACCAGAAACGTTCCCACACGGAAGGTTTGTTTGAAGACGGCGTGTTGCATGTCGCCGTGGCTAAGTTTCTCTCTGTAGCGCTTGTTTTGCTCAAACTCTCAGCTCAGTGGGGCGGGTCAAACCTGTGACTGGATATTTACTCGCGGGTAGGGAGGGGGTCTGCTGTGAGCAGCTTCAGACGAGACTAGAGCGGGCACGCGGAATGAAATTCATCTGCCTGGACAGACAAACGCACCCTGGTGCCGTGGAAAGCATGAAATAAAAGGACCAGCGCGAAAATAATGGCAAAACCGAAGTCCCGCGGTACACGAGGGTAGATTGTCCCGTGCAGGGAGGACCGAACAGTCCGGGATTTTACTGCGTACCGTTGCATCCCTAATTCTCACGCGTCTGCTCGATCAGGAAACCTCTGGTTCATTGTTCTGCTCTAAACTTTGCTCTTGGCTTTGTGGCTTTTATTATTTGGGGACGTTCGTTCGTATTTTAATGATCCTTTTAACTGTGGCTGCCGACGGAGTTCTGGTTTTCCTGTTCGTGTAGAGCAGGGGTCGGGAACATGCGGCTCTGGAGCGACCCCTAGTGGCTCCCTGGAGCTTCTTCACAAATGTATGAAAATGGATGGGGGATATATTTTTGTTTTAATATGGTTTCTGTAGGAGGACAAACATTTTTAACGTTTTCCAATGCTGTAAAAATGTGCATAATAAATATTAAATTTTAACATTTCTGTCAACGAAAATTTGCGTCATAGCCTGCGACACACGTTTCAGCGCGGTGCCCATAGATATATGGCGGCGCAGTGCCAGGCAGATGGATGTAAACAGACCAGCGGGTGTGTCAGGGCCGTGGATCCCAAAGGGAAAAGAGAAAGATAGCTGATGAGAACAGAGGATTCAAGGAAGAATGGACCCAATTATTTGCTTTCATTGTCGACGCGGAAGGATTACCTGGAAAAACTTCAACTTTTCAACGCTGTCCCTCGGACAAGGACCAATCAGCGGAGGTTTCACTGACTGACCAATGAGGGGACAGGATGCTTCTCAGTACATCTCCGGGTAAACATGAAGGAAAAGTTAATATTTGCCGTGTCTGATGTCCCAGAGCTTTACAAGACTTCACTTAACTCCAGCAAAACTTTGTGAGACTTCATATCTACCGCTGTTTCAACTCTGAACTGCTTTAATAACCCAAAATTTCCTCCAATCTGACGACCAATCAAAACAACGGAAGACTCGCTGTTCACCCTGCTGGAACAGAGGCGCCGCTGGCTTTTGCCGCATGTCGCCTCCCGTGTGTCAGGTTATAAAAGTAGATTTAAGAAGTAGATTACATCTCCCAACTCCACTACTGCTGCAAGTTTTGTTGCAACCTGAGAGATAAAAGCATGGAAAACTGTTCATGGATGGTGATTACATGAAGGATTCATTCATTTATTTATTTATTTCCTGTTATTTCAGCTGTTAACTTTATTTTCTCTCTAAGTGTTTTTCTCCCCAGAAGAAGCTACACTGGCGTTCTGCTGAGCTGTGGTGGCCTCATGAAGGGGGCCATCGGCTGGCACACTGCTGCCAACCACTGAACATTCTCCCTCTCCTGATATTACATCTTACTTTCTTTAACATAGAATGTGCTACTATTAGTTCATCCATCCATCCATCCATTTTCTCCCGCTTATCCGGAGTCGGGTCGCGGGGGCAGCAGCCTAAGGAGGGAAGCCCAGACCTCCCTCTCCCCAGCCACTTGGGCCAGCTCCTCCGGGGGAATCCCAAGGCGTTCCCAGGCCAGCCGAGAGACATAATCTCTCCAGCGTGTCCTGGGTCTTCCTTTGGGTCTCCTCCCGGTTGGACGTGCCCGGAAAACCTCACCAGGGAGGCGTCCAGGAGGCATCCTAATCAGATGCCCGAGCCACCTCAACTGGCTCCTCTCGATGTGGAGGAGCAGCGGGTCTACTCTGAGCCCCTCCCGGATGGCCGAGCTCCTCACCCTATCTCTAAGGGAGAGTCCAGCCACCCTGCGAAGAAAACTCATTTCGGCCGCTTGTATCCGCGATCTCGTTCTTTCGGTCACTACCCAAAGCTCGTGACCATAGGTGAGGGTAGGAACGTAGATCGACCGGTAAATTGAGAGCTTCGCCTTTCGACTCAGCTCTCTCTTCACCACGACAGACCGGTACAACGCCCCCATCACTGCAGATGCAGCACCAATCCGCCTGTCGATCTCACGCTCCACCCTTCCCTCACTCGTGAACAAGACCCCGAGATACTTAAACTCCTCCACTTGGGGCAGGACCTCGTCCCTGACCTGGAGAAGGCATTCTACCCTTTTCCGACTCAAGACCATGGTCTCGGATTTAGAGGAGCTGATTCTCATCCCAGCTGCTTCACACCCGGCTGCGAACTGCTCCAGCGAAAGCCGGAGATCACGTTCTGACGAAGCCAACAGGACCACATCATCTGCAAAAAGCAGAGACCTGATCCTTAGGCCACCAAAACGGATCCCCTCACCACCTTGGCTGCACCTAGAAATTCTGTCCATAAAAGTTATGAACAGAATCGGTGACAAAGGGCAGCCTTGGCGGAGTCCAACTCTCACCGGAAACGAGCCCGACTTACTGCCGGCAATGCGGACCAAGCTCTGACACTGGTCGTACA
>SSNS01000977.1:17137-19637 GCA_006937985.1 Aphyosemion australe
GCTGTAATTTAGTTTTTTTTTTATCACAGTGTGTAATATTTTTCTACTATTAAATTATGTGTGTCCGTTCACAAACTTGTCATTTTTCATTAATATTTCTCACCAATGTCTATTCTAAATATTTCTATCAGCTTGAAATGTTACATATTTACATACATGGTGGTTGACGCTCCATAGCCGCACCATCTGCTGTTTAGGGACATCAAGACATAATGCTCCACGTTTCCTGTTTGAGCTTTGACATGAAAGACATGAAATTCTGCCCTTTCCCCTCGGGTTGCTTGCCCTGCTGTAATTGCATGTGATTGCTGGATTGAAAGCAGGAAGTCATTGATGACTGTGGCGGTGCGTGCACGGCTGCGGGGGAGAGGGAGACGAGTGACGCAGCTGCTGCAAATGACTGATCAGACCCGTTCTACATATATTCACGGGACACGGACAGAAGACTCTAATTCCTGAGAGAGACGCTGACTGTAGAAAGTAGCAGGGCAGCAAATAAAACGTGCATGCAGTTGAAAGCTGGTGTGTGGTGTTTTCTGTGTGTGACTCCATACCTGTCAATGCAGTGTCTCCCTCTCCCTCGCGGCCGAATGAGCACCGCCACAATGACACATTGCCTTTTTGATCCGTGTGGGCTACCGTAGCTGCAATACATACTCTGAGCTGCGTGGCGCAAAGGTGTTGAATGTTTTACACACTTGGGCTTTAAAGAGGTCCTCCACTTCACTTATTATATTTGAAAATTGAGTTTAAAGGAAAAGTTAGCTTTTTTAGACTTTAAGTTTTATGTGTTCCTTCGCCGAAGGAACACATAAAACTTAATGTCTAAAAAAGTGAACTTTTCCTTTAACATGCAGGCTGAACATGAAAATAGTCTCCTCCACCTATCTCCTGCATTAGCTTCTGATAGAAAATAGACTCTAGGTGAAACTCTAGGATTAGAAAATCCTGACAGATCTACGTCACACTGTCACTTAACATTCATGGACTCACCCATCTGAACTCACAATGAGGAAGGCTGTTGTTGGTTTAGTGTCCAGGAAACAGCAGAGAACGTCTGCGCTAGTAGAAGCTAACCGTTAGCATTAGCAACTCCACCACACAGCAGAACTCCTCCAGGCTTGTGTTATTTGTGGAGATAAAACATCAACGTTGCAGAGCAGACAGAGTCAGTGGTAGAGTCGTGTTGCTGTTAGCCAATCAGAGGAGAGATGTCCACATATCAGGAAGTAAGACTCCAGATCCTGCCATCTGAAGCTACTTCCTCCTGTAGCTGAATTCTCCGTGCTGAAACAGGTGCACAGGAGCTTTTTTCCCCCCAGAGTACGACTTACAAGGCATTCAGTCCTACAATAGACCACTGCACATGTATTATAATATGAGTGCTGGACCTCTTTAAGTTATTGGAAACTAAACCGGGCATGGGAGGAGTTCGGTGAGACCATGGAACAAGACTTCCGTACGGCTTCGAGGAGATTCTGGTCCACCATCCGGTGCCTCAGGAGGGGAAAGCAGTGCACTACCAACACTGTTTACAGTGGGGAGGGTGTGCTGCTGTCCTTGACTCGGGACGTTGTGAATCGGTGGGCCGAGTACTTCGAAGACCTCCTCAATCCCACCGGCACGTCTTCCAGTGTGGAAGCAGAGTCTGGGGACTTTGGGGTTGGGCTCTCCAATCTCTGGAGCCGAGGTCACTGAGGTGGTCAAAAAACTCCTCAGTGGAAAGGCTCCGGGGGTGGATGAGATCCGCCCGGACTTCCTTAAGGCTCTGGATGTTGTGGGGCTGTGTTGGTTGACACGGCTCTGCAATATCGCGTGGACATCGGGGGCAGTTCCACTGGATTGGCAGACCGGGATGGTGGTGCCCCTATTTAAAAAGGGGGACCGCAGGGTGTGTTCCAACTACAGGGGGATCACACTCCTGAGCCTCCCTGGTAAGGTCTATTCAGGGGTTCTGGAGAGGAGGGTCCGTCGGATAGTCGAATCTCGGATCCAGGAGGAGCAATGCGGTTTTCGTCCTGGCCGTGGAACACTGGACCAGCTCTATACCCTTGGGGGAGTCCTGGAGGGTGCGTGGGAGTTCGCCCAACCAATCTACATGTGTTTTGTGGATTTGGAGAAGGCGTTCGACCGCGTCCCTCGGGGGGCCCTGTGGGGGCCCTGTGGGGGGTACTCTGGGAGTATGGGGTACAAGGCCCCTTGATACGGGCTGTTAGGTCCCTGTACGACCAGTGTCAGCGCTTGGTCCGCATTGCCGGCAGTAAGTCGGGCTCGTTTCCGGTGAGAGTTGGACTCCGCCAAGGCTGCCCTTTGTCACCGATTCTGTTCATAATTTTTATGGACAGGATTTCTAGGTGCAGCCAAGGTGGTGAGGGGATCCGTTTTGGTGGCCTGAGGATCAGGTCTCTGCTTTTTGCAGATGATGTGGTCCTGTTGGCTTCGTCAGAACGTGATCTCCGGCTTTCGCAGCCGGGTGTGAAGCAGCTGGGATGAGAATCAG
>SSNS01000977.1:22137-47195 GCA_006937985.1 Aphyosemion australe
TTAACACAGCGACCATAATGAGCCATTAGCAGCAGCTAAGATGATGTATATCAACAATCATTAATAGGAACATGAATGTCTGCATTTTTAATTTTTGACATCCCAAAATTAACCGTGGACTTTTTAAGATAGTAACTGCACTGGCAACCTTTGAAATGTTTTATTAATACTCTAGTTTGATCATTTGATGTTTCTTCTAATGTGTGATTCATGTTTGGTTATTCATCCTATATTTAACATTTACTAGCTAACAGAAGAGGTAAAAACCATCTGAATCAGTGGAAACATATTTATTCCATTTTCTTTCCACTGTCATAATAAAAGTATGTATAATTACCTCAGGGACAAACAAAGATGAGCCACATGGATACAGAACATTTCAGAATTTAGATTTTCTTTAGGAAAGCTGACCTAACTACAGCAACAGAGAGACAAAAGGTGTTAGTCATTTTCTTCAGCTTTGTTCTGGAACAAACTTTCATGCCGACTCAGCACCTTAATTTCCATATTTCCTGTTTCTGAGGCACTGTGGGCATCAGCCTGGACTTTTCCAAGTGCCAGCTCCTCGGATACACTCAAGGACAATGTTGCCCTTTAACACCAGCTTCACATTCAGTGTGCTGGACAAATTCACCCACAAGCAAGAGCTCACATTTTCCTGTCTCACTGGCACACACACTCACACATACACACACGCACACATACACACACGCACACATACACGCACACGCACACACTCACATGCACACATACACACACGCACACACACATGCACACATACACGCACACACACACACACTCACATGCACACATACACACACGCACACACTCACACATACACACACGCACACACACATGCACACATACACGCACACACACATACACGAACACACACACACTCACACATGCACACATACACACACGCACACACACACACATGCACACATACACGCACACGCACACACTCACACACACACACATACACACACACACACACTCATTGCTGAGGTCAGCCAGCTGAGGGGAGGCATTAGAACGATGCATCATCTGAATGCCATGAGACCACAGCTGTCTCTACCTCTCAGGCCTGCTTTCTCTCTCAGCCTAAAGAACGTTTTCCTTTCTGTTTCTCTTTGTGAACACTTTAGTGTTGCAGCACCACCTTTGGTGTTGCAGCACCACCTTTTCACAATAGGTGAAACGGGAAAAATTAGAATCTAGTATAAAAGTCCATTAATGTCAGTAATCCAGCTCAGACTGAGAGACCATCTAAAGGCTCAGGAACCCTCTGCAGATGTTCTGGATTCATCAGCTGATTAGAGTGTGACACTTTGAGTCTAGAATATTGAACCTTTTCACAATATTCTGATTGTCTGACATGTTGAATGTGGGGTTTTCATCAGCTGTAGCCATCATCATCACAATTAGAACAAATAAAGGCTGAAACATCTGGAATGAGTCTGTCTCATAGATTAGTTTCACCTTTAGGGTGAGTTACTGACATAAATTAACTTGTGCACCAGATTCACATTTTTCCAGTTTCACCTGTATATGCAGCAGTGAATCGTACCAGTTGCCCAGTTAGAAACTGGAGATGAACACGATACCAAACATATATGATCATGTTGAAATTGGAAACAGTCCCTGCATTCTGGTTTTTACTCTGCTCTTTTCTCCAATCATCTCTCGAGTTTTCCAGCAGTGTTACACAATATTTAATTTCATTCCATGACTTTTATTTATCCCAGAGGTATCTGGAGAGGCACAAGTGGATACATGTCAGCTTTCAGCAGAGTGTGAGGTTTGACTGCAATGATGAAACCTGGGATCTGAACTGGGCTCTTTGTTCTCACATTTGATTTTCTTTATTATCTCAAACACTCAAGTCTTGTCTGCAGTATAATACCAGGAATTATTATTAGTTTGAATGCTGTAAAGCATTCAAACTATTGTTTTCCTGTTTCTCTTTCTTCTTCTTCTTCTTCTTCTTCTTCTTCTTCTTCTTCTTCTTCCGTATTCCGTACACTTTTTTGGACCTCTTCTTCAACAATTTTTGAGCTATTTCAACAAGTTTGGTATCAAACCGTTCAGCTCGTTCAGGTCATTCCGGGAATGACTTTTGGTATTGATATCTTCAACCGTTTCCGAGATATTCAGCATTTTCTGCGATTTTTCAGCCCATTGAAATGAATGGGAAATGCTTCAAATCTCTCAATTTTTCCACAAAATCCATTCAGCTCCAAAAGCGTCAACATCAGAAGGCTTTGGTGGTGCTATATTGAAATTTTTGTGTGCCTGCCTAGAATATTTGTAGGAGATATGATGAGATGATTTCAGCTGTCTGACAGAGACCGGAGCAGAAAATGCTTGTTTTTATGGGAGGATGTGGCTGAATCCTCCTTCTGACGCTTGTAACTCAAGAACCGTGGCAGATATAGCTAAAACGAAGACACCTCATCGAAGCGGACGAGTAAAACTACTGTTTTTGAGTAATTGATGAGTGTACTCAAAGAAATGTGGTCGTAGCAGATTTTTGTTTAGAGAAAATCATCTGAATCTGCCGTTCGCCTGATCTGAAGCTCCAAACATCAAATTGCAGGCCTCGAACCTCGCATCACCATTCGAAAACTATTGCACCGGTTCGAAAAATTCCAAAACCATCAGTGGCCAAAGGCTTTGATGGTGCTCTGTGTGGATTTTTGTGTGCCTATCTTTAATATTGTAGGAGATATGACGAGTACAGTTTAGCTCTCAGACAGCGATCGAAGCACCTAAGCTGAGAATCATTTGTATGGCCGCCAATGGGAGAAAATCTGGCACTATCGGCTTTCTGAGGCTCGTAGCGCCCGCACCGTGACACCTACAGCTAAAATGAAGACATCCTATCGAAGCTGACAAAGATTCCTACTTTTTGAGGTATAATTTGTTTCAGTAGCGTAAACGGTGTGGGTGTAGTAAACATCTGTTTGCAGAAAAAGTGACCGTGAAATGTTAGAGTGCGGAATGTTCAGCTTGGAGTGGAGATGACAGATTTTAATAAACTAGAAACCTCACAACTAAATAACGCTACGACCACAATTTTTCGAGTACGTCCATAAATTATAGCTCAAAACGGAGGAAAATCCATCAGCTTTCATCCAGCGCAAGTCTCATTTCCATCGGTTTTACGGTTCTCTCATGGCACTTCCTGAAGTCGAGCAAAGTCTGTGTTTGGCCCTATTCTTTTGAATGGGGGACAGAGGAGAAATAAGTGAACTTTCCAAAATCGTACCTCAAGTTTAACCTGTGATTGTAGAAAAACCGTAAAAGATATCAAGAAGCAGAGTCATACGAGAATAGCTGAACTTGTTCTGGGTTTGTTAAAAGTTGAATGAAGTCTCTAGGTTGAAGTATGTTGAAGTAGTTAAAGTTCAAAGAGCTGAATGGATTTTGTGAATTGAGAGATTTGAAGCATTTCCCATTCATTTCAATGGGCTGAAAAATCGCAGAAAAGGCTGAATATCTCAGATACGGTTGAAGATATCAATACCAAAAGTCATTCCCGGAATGACCTGAACGAGCTGAACGGTTTGATACCAAATTTGTGTAAATAGTGTAAAAATTGTTGCACTAGTTAGATGCCAAAAAACGTAAGGAAACTGAAAAATGGAGGAGGAACTCAATACTTTGAATGCTTTCCAAGCATTCAAACTAATTATAAACAATTAAAGATCAAAGGTTCAAAGGATTTTCCTTATGAGTCAAGTTCACCTGTGTGTGTGTGTGTGTGTGTGTGTGTGTGTTTTTCTGTCTATCTTTCTGTCTGTCTGTCAGTATATGTCTGACCCCAGAAGCCAGTAAAAAGGTGTGAAACCACAGCTGTTCCATCCCTTCTCCCTGATTGGCTGAGAGTATTCACATTTCTGCTGCTTAAACAGACATACACACCCACACATATCATACAATAAATCGTTCAGCTTGGTCTAAGGAACCCAGAGCCCCCCCACCCCACATCCCTGCTCTCTGATTGGCTGAGAGAGTTCAAGCGTCTTATTGGTTAACAGAAATTTGCACCCACACATATTATACATCAAATCGATCAGCTTGGACTCAGGAAACCAGCTGTCCACTATGACTGGTCTTTGATTGGCTGAGAAAGTCTTGAAACTTTAAATGTGGCAAGGTGGACAAACGAGGGCCCGGGCGGGTCTTGAACCCCAGACTCCTGGGTGAGAGTCACACGCGCTAACCAGTCAGCCAAAGGGATATCCCCGTGGCCAAGCAGCCCAGGCGCATGATCAATCGGGATCCAGTGACAGGACACTCACACTGTCACATAAAGTTCAATTTCTGCTCGTTCTAACAGTTTATTTTTATCTCATTCTGCTAACTTTGACAATTGAACTCATTTTCAACTTCACATCAGTTCTAATCCATGTTCATCTATCAGTTTCAGCTGCTAAATTCACAGTTCAGCTAATTGTGAAAATTTAACTATTAAATTAATCCTACTCAAATACCAGCTGTTTAAACATTTCAGCTGTCCAGTTTTTTAAACTGTGTAGTGAGATTTCAGTTTTCTGCTGTTTAGATTTTTTTTCTCTTTTCTCCACTTACTTATTTGGCTTTATTACACATGTTAGTGATTTTTTGCAACTAAATCTTTTCAGCTCATTTTTACAATTACGCTAAATTTTCGCAGCAGAAAATTGCTTATTTCAGTTCAGCTACTCAGCTATCAGTTTCAAAATTCAGCATATCCTGCTAATTTCACAATTCAACTAATTGTGAAAATGTAACTACTTATACTCAAATATGAGCTGTTTAAACATTTTAGCTACTCAGTTTTTTAAACTATGTTTAGAGATTTCAGTTTTCTGCTGTTTAGGATTTTTTTCTCTATTCTGTGCTTACTTTTTGGGCTTTTTAAAACTTTTTAGCAATTTTTGCTCCTAAAACTTCAAATACATTCAGCACATTTTGACAATTAAGCTTAGTTTTAGCTTCAATTCAGCAGTTTCAGCTATCAAATTCAGCAATAAAGCATTCAAACGCATTTCTGCAAGAAATGCAATTTATCTAGTTAATATTATTTTTGTTATTATTATTATTAAATGGTAAACGGTAAATGGCCTGTATTTGTATAGCGCCTTCTTAGGGTTCTACAACCCCCAAAGGCGCTTCACAACACAATCAGTCATTCACCCATTCACACGCTGGTGGGGATGAGCTACAACATAGCTACAGCTGCCCTGGGGCGCACTGACAGAGGCGAGGCTGCCGAGCACTGGCGCCACCAGTCCCTCCGACCACCACCAGCAGGCAAGGCAGGTTAAGTGTCTTGCCCAAGGACACACAGCAGCATTCTTTGGCCGGAGCCGGGATCGAACCTCCAACCTTCCGATTACTGAACAACCCGCTCTACCTCCTGAGCTACTGCTGCCCATTATTACTATTATTATTATTATTACTACTACTAATATTATTGTTATTATTGTTATTATTACTGTTATTATTATTACTGTTATTATTATTATTGTTGTTGTATTATTATTGTTGTTGTTATTATTATTGTTGTTATTATTATTGTTATTATTATTATTGTTATTATTATTATTATTGTTGTTGTTGTTATTATTGTTGTTGTTGTTATTATTGTTATTATTATTATTGTTATTATTGTTGTTGTTGTTATTATTTTTATTATTGTTGTTGTTATTATTGTTATTATTGTTGTTGTTGTTGTTGTTATTATTATTGTTATTATTATTATTATTATTATTGTTATTATTGTTGTTATTATTATTATTATTATTATTATTATTATTATTATTATTATTATTGTTGTTGTATTATTATTATTATTATTGTTTTATTATTATTATTATTATTATTATTATTATTATTATTATTATTATTATTATTATTATTATTATATACACAATCTGACCTTGAAGTGCTGAAGAAGGAAAAAGAGAGGCAGTAAGTTAATTACTGATGTGATCAAGCTGTGACTACTGCATCGCAGCTTCTCTCACTTCTCCAGCTGTGGGGGTGGAGGCGGTCCCTGACCTGCTGTTGCCGACACCTTCAAATACAGGGTCTGATTTTTTCTAAGATTTATTTAACAAGACAAAAACACATTAAGAACAAAAAACGTGGCCTGGCAAAATGGGACACATATTGAATTTGTGGCAACACACACACACTCACAGACAGAAGCAAAAACACATAATGAATAATTATATTCTGCAACCAATCAACAGCGACTCTACTGCCAATAATCAGTTGTGGCCCCTAAGCTGTGGAATGACCTTCCACTCTCGGTCAGACGAGCACCCTCACTGCCGGTTTTTAAGAGTCGGATGAAGACTCACTTTTATACTGTGGCGTTTCCTCATCACGTGAGTTAGCTAGATTTTTAGATATTTTAGCCAGTTCTTATTCATTTTTAATCTCTTTTTTTCTATCATTTTTGGTTTTATCTCCTGCTTTTATTTGTTTTAATTTTTATCTTGTGGGCCCTTGCTTGGGTCAATGATGTTTTTATATATTTTGTGTGTGTACAGCACTTTGGTTTGCCTTTTGGCTATTGAAAAGTGCATTATAAATAAAGATAATGATGAATAAAACTGAGAAGGTTGCAAATATTGTAGAGGACATATAGTATTATGTATCTTTTACATCCTTTGTGCTGCCTTTACACACTCCATTTTCCTGTCAGTGTTTGGTTTCTAGAGTTATGGGCCTAAAACAAGACGTTTTAAAAAGTCCCCATTTGTGATGTCACAAACTGGGAAAGTAGAATAGTGCAAGATAGAGCAGCTGCTGCTGGAGGAGAAGCAGAGGCTCTATTCTGCGCCCCTCCCACATATCAGAGGTTCTAAGCTTATTGCTGGGTTTCAGCGTCCCAGCCTCTTCCCTGCCTCTCCTATTGAAGTCCACGTAAACAAATGCAGATACGGGTCAAGCAGGAGCTAACTCTGCACAGATCCCTGTTTACTCTGTTGATTTGGCGTTAAAATGTACAAATTCTGTGTTGTCTATGGTTGTTACAATCGCTATAATCGGGACAAAGACCAATGCTTTTTTTTGGGTCCTGAAAGTAGTGCACCACAAAGGACTTATCTTTTTAAAAAACTTGTATCATAAAAAGTGTATCATAAGTGGATCAGTAATCTCCGGCTAAAAACATTAGGAGCTGAAACGGACAATGCTAAAGTTTGCAGCGATCACTTTCTAACAGGTAAGGTTTACTAAATGTTTTATAGCATTTTATTGAAAACAGCCATAAAAACGGCAGGTAAACAGTTTGATACTGTTTTCATGTGTCCGTACAGCAAATAGCTTTCAGAGTGCTAATGTTGTTAGCATTTAGCTTAGTGTTGTAATGTAGCGTTTATACCTTATTAAAAACAAACGTACCAGAAATTTGGATTTAAATAGGCCTAAGTAGCCTGGCAAGCCATCCTATATATGTGTATATATAGTCTGGCCATGAACCATTGACGGCTCTCAGTCGTGAGGCGGGATCTACGGTTGTCTTTCAAAATGTCAGCATGCAATTGGATAGCGCTAGGACCAATCAGAGTAACGAACAACGTGACGTAATCACAGCGACGGAAAAGCGAGAGGCAGTAATGGCGTCTAACATCAATGATTTCTGTGGTTTTTGTATAAAAACATGTGAATATCAGGTGTACTGGGACATTGCACTACTTTGTTTGATAAAAATAAGAAGCCGCTAAGTATATCAGACAGACTTACGCACGTTGGAGTCTAAATAATCCAATGTTGATGACAAAGCCGTTTCAAAAGAACGTGGCTCCGGCGTTGGCGCCATGTTGCTTGGGTTCGCGGCCGCAGCGCTGACGTCATCGGCTAATCCCGCTCTGTGATTGGCCCAAAATATAGAGCGCTGTGATTGGCCCAACCAAAACTATAGCGAGCTGTGATTGGACAGCCACAGGCTGCGAGGATTCCAATGAAGCGTGCCTAGACCAAACTCTGCAAAGCAAGATTTGGTCTAGTTCACTAGGCTACCTAATAAGTTATTTACCAGTAGATTCTAGCACATAAACATACTTGTTGTTATCAATAGCGATATCATTATTATCATGAGCTAAATAGCACAACTCACTACTTACCTGAGCAAAAACAAGACGACAGTCATTTAGAGTCATTTAGTGTGTGCGTGCGTGTGTGCGTGCGTGTGCGTGTGTGTGTGCGTGCGTGTGTGCATGCGTGCGTGTGTGTGTGTGCGTGTGTGCATGCGTGTGTGCATGCTTGTGTTCATGCGTGCGTGTGTGTGCTCATATAAAGCATGGTGTGGTGACGTTTCCACTGATGTGTGTGTCAGCTTGTCAGACTGATATCTTTATGCTCTCAGACTCTTTTATCCACTTGAGTGACTTTGTTTGTTTGTTACATCGTGGATAAACACAGTACAAGGGTTGGGGTTAGGGAGGACGCCATGTTTTCTGACTCAAGAGGAGGGATACAAACAGCTGCTTAGATGTTTCATGGTTTGAAAACGTGAACATCTTTGGTGTTTGATGTGGATGTGTGAAAGTGGAGACCTGACATTTATGATCTCTGCACAACATCAATCTGATACTTCTTGTGGGTTTAGTCACATGTGAGTCATAGCAGCTTCAAGCCCAATCAGAGACGTCTTTGTAAGATTTTAGAGGTTTTCAACCCCAGGCTCATTGGTTCATTTTCTTCACAGTGACTGTGTTTTATGCACCAATATTAGGTCATTTGAAGGGGGTGTGGTTGTTAGTTCCAGCTTTAGGTTAACAGCAGATAAATGGTTTTAAGTTCTTAACTCACCCACAACCATAATGTTGAGCTCAAAGCCTTGCTTCATGGCCTTCCTCCTCATCTGCTCCAGGATAGCATCGATGCCCACGTAGCTGAAGTCGCCTCCATGGCTCTTCTCCCCCTTGGCTTGAGGGCTGGGATGGTGGGGTTTTGCAGTCTCTGACATGTTGCTATGGCTCAGGCTGACCTCTGACCCTGAAAGATGCAAATAAAGACTAATAAAACAGCCAAGGATGATTTAGAGCTATAAGACTCTGCTGTGAGAGGATACGGAGCTGAGCGGCTCACTTCCTGTGTGAAACAGGATATACCAGTACTGAAGTCACATCTATATGCACCTGCACTTTTTACAGGTTAAACTACCAATGATGTGTAGGAAAAAGTTCTTCTGCAAAAACAGCATTCAGGGCAGCTTATAAAAGCAACCAATGAGGATCCTTCACCTTAGAAACTGCACAGCTGTTTAAAAAACGCCTTTAAACAAAATAAATCCAGTCCAGGAATATAAAAACCAGCCAACTACAAGTCAAAGCTTACCTCACTGTAGGGGAGGATCGGCTGTTAGTGGATAAAGGCTGTGTGCCCAGGCAACGCTGCAACAAGCAAACTGAAACAACTCAGCTATGCCAAATATGTGCTAGCGTGTGCTCGCAGCCGCCGATACTCTCCTCTTAGTGTAGGAGGAGGCAACACTTCCTGTGCTGCAGAAACGTGTCTGTCTGCAGAAACACACACAGCAAACCACAGTCGTGTGTGTGTGTGTGTGTGTGTAAAACTGAAGCTGCTCTACATCCTTATCTGTCTCCAGGTGAGCGTCTCAGACACTCGAGGTCATCTTCAGCTTTTGTTTAGGTCTGGTTTAGAAGCAGCACCACCACAAACTTACTGGAAACCACTTCAGTGTTTTTTCTGCTGGATCTGATACGTTACACAGTCAAAACTCTGCAACAGGAGCCAAAGATCTCTACCATTAGTAGTAGTTTAGAAGATTTTATGATAAACCATTCCAAAATATCAAGCTCAACCACATCTTCAATAAACAACATCAGGTAAATGATGGGAAATCCCACCCTCCTCCACACTTACCCACCCTAAAAACTGAAAAATGAGTTCCCTGAAGACCTTCCTTCTCAACCACGACTCACAAAAGAACTTTACTTTGGACTGTAAGTAAGGGAACCACACCTTCAGCAGTCTCACCAACCTTCATCTGTCCCTTCCTCAACAGTTTAATAGCTAACTGATGAACTGATTTGGCGTCACATATGGCTCAACTAAAGCTGAAAAAGAATCTGTTCATTAATCAGTAAGAGACCACATTACAGGGTTTGTTTTGTCTCTAATTAGAAATGCTACTTCTCTTGTAAGACGTTCATTTTACCAGGAAAAAACACTAACATGAAGTTTCTGAAAAGAGTTTAATGCATAATGTAACAATAACAGTATTTTAGCACCGGATTACAACATGCACAAGTGGACTTGGCACAGCATGACTATCCTCAAGAAACCCAACACGGAGCTGCGGTTTCTTGGATGTGGTACAAAAACCGGACGTTATTTGGGTCGATGTATGTTTGGCATGTGTTTGGAAATGTTCCCATGGTGTCACCATGCTATCATTTGGCTAACGGTGCATGTAGACTGCATATGACTCAACCCAAGAGTCATTTGAAGCGTTCTGAATGAGGAATAATACAGATACTCTTAACTATTATATCTGCAGCCAACACCCCGCTTTTTGGGCTGCAGCAACCCAGATCTGGCCCAGAAATCTAGTGAAACCGCTGCAGGTTGGTCTAGCCATGCTCCTTTGTAGCCTCAGAACGTTTGTACGGAGCGGCCTAGGCACCATTACAGCAGAATGTTCTTTAAGATGACGGCAGAGCTGCAATGGAGAAAAACTACAAATATGGCAGCGGCCCGGCAATGGCACTCATTCAAAGAGACTTTGGGATCAACTTTGGACAACTCAGACTTGGGTTTTTCTTTGAGACGTGAACAGATGGGGGCACTAAAGTCCTTTATTTCAATAAAGGATGTATTTGCTGCTTTGCTGATGGATGTGGTAAAGTACTTAAAAATACGTCACATTTGTTGCTCTGATTGGTCCTGGCACTGTCCACTTGTGTGGAGAGAGGTTTTGAAAGACAACCCACGAGTCTGCCCCATGACTCAGCTCTGTGGTCTATTTATTTAAATACATAGGCTA
This sequence comes from Aphyosemion australe, assembly GCA_006937985.1. NCBI lineage: Eukaryota > Metazoa > Chordata > Actinopteri > Cyprinodontiformes > Nothobranchiidae > Aphyosemion > Aphyosemion australe. The sequence goes on from SSNS01000977.1 coordinate 33,152, forward strand.
GCTCAGACCATCGTCATGTTTCAAATGAAGTAGTATTTACAGGTAGCACACAGGCACATTCTCACTCTCTCTCTCATTTGGGCATTTTCAAAATCTGTTTATCGGAGACAGAAACCTTTAGCTCCAATCAGAGCAGACATGTGCAGCGTACTGTTGGTGAGTCTTATGTTGTCTCAGACTTTTAAAAGTGTTACTTTTGGGTTCTAACATATTTGTTTTTTTCACCAGATCTGCATGAAAGCGTCAGGATATTAATGAGATTAAACCCGTCACTAAGCTAGGTTTGTCAGGGGAAAACATCAGATTCAGTTTAATACATGAGCCAGATCCCGTCTGAGCTGATGGATCCAAACTGTTCAGAGATGAGAAAACAGATGCATCACAATGGATTAAAGGAGCAGACATGTGAAAGTGAAACGATTCGTGGGAAACTGGCTCAGGCAGCGGACCAAACAGGTGCATCAGAGGAGACGTGTCATCACTTTAATGATGAGACGTGGTCTAATGCAGCTCATCTGGCCTCTGCGAGTATAAAAACATGTAGCTGAAGTCTGGTGTTGGGAATGAAAATCATAAAAAACACAGAGCTGAGGATTTTCATGACACAAAAACGCCGTTGAAGGATTGTGGAGCTTTGATGAGCAAAAGGAGAGTTCAGCCTTTTTGCATAAATGGATAAATCCCATCAAAGGAAACGTTTACTCACTGGTCATTTATCTTAAAATGGGAGTGAGAAATGTTCATGTTTTAGTGCTTTCATTGAAGTTCATGCATCTTTCCCCCAAAAACAAAACTTGTTGCTGACATTCCTTTAATGAACATGTCTGTCTGTCACATGCTGCTCTATAAAAACACGTTTAATCTGGTATTCTCTGGTTTCCTGTTTGTCGCTGAGAACTTCACAGGCAACAAACCACCGCATATACATCCGCACTGAAACAGGTTTCTCATTTTAAACGTACAGTAACCGATTTAAACCTGAGAATCTGTTTGTGACAGGACGTACATGTTTCGTTATTATGGTTAGCTGTACTTTAGGAGGAGTGGAAGATGCAGCTACAACGTAGTAGAGCTGTGTGACAAAGTTAACTCTAAACAAACGGTCCTCAGTTGTTTGACTTGAGTCACTATCTGTTTCTTTATTCTAGTAGATAGTTCAGGTTAATTACAGGGTTAGTAATTAATGTCTTACCTGTGATTAATAGCTCAAAATCAGTTTACGAAACTACAGACCAGTTCTGACTGGATTGACATGCTAACGGGTAGAGATGGCCAATAATAATATCTGAGAAATGACTTAAGGCTCCACAAAAACTACTTTATAAACCACTGCACTGCTGTTCTAATTCTAAATGCAGTCATTCAACTAGATATCAGAAATCTAACGATAAGCTAGCTAATGTATTAAACGTCAACAACGAATCATCATTAAATCCTGAGTAAATAACCATGTTGTATGAAACATTTGGCTGAAATAAAAAACATGATTAATTATGAAAATGGACGTTGGTTTTGGCTCCACTGTGACGAGCTGTTAGCTCACCAGTCTGGTCAGAACCAACTCTGCTGCTCAGTTCTTTCAAAGAGCCATCTGCATCAGGTGACATTTCACATCTTCAAGACCTTTACATAGAAAAGTTCTGAGAGACCATTCCCTCAGAAATTCATTAAAGCTTATTCCCACCATTGACATAGAGGAATAGATGTAAACCAAATGGAAGGTTGGCGTATGTTCACCCTGGACCAGGACTCTGTTTCTGGTGAGAAAGGACATGTCCTGTGGGAAACTTTAGTGGCATGTGTGAACAACACATAGTGCTGGGACGATAATCAATAAGTCAATTAATCGTACGATAGATGAAAATGAACTCAATAATTTTTCCAGCCTCAATATATCGCCATGTGCCTGTGTGTATATGTTTTCTTTGTCTCTCGCCTCCAAAGACGCTGGATGACAAGAGGGTTCAAGTGCCGTTTTGGTTGTTGACACTGGATAGGCCATTGTATTTATTGTTTTGGAGAGACAGGGTCTATTTTATTGTTTTTGGTGCAATATTTTCTAACAGAGTGAGAGTCCTTTATTATTTTATTTTTATTGTTTTTTTTTGTTTGTTTTATTTATTTATTTATTTAGAACATCTTTGGTACGTTCATACTGTGTGTGTTTTTCGTAATTCTTTTCCAACGTGGGCGATTAGTAGAGGAAAGCAACAAACAAGAGCAGAAAGAATAGAGCAACCAAAAAGAAAAGCAAAGAACCCAGAGAAACAAGAACCAAAGCCAGTAATAACCCTCCCATACATCAGAGGAACGACAGAAAAAATAGTAGCAGCAATGAAAAAATACAAGATAAACACACCAATCAAACCATACACAACAGTTAGAAAAAGACTGGTACACCCCAAAGATAAGATCCCAACAGGAAAAAAATGTGGAGTCATTTACGAAATCCCCTGCAAATTATGCAATAAAACATATATAGGAGAAACAGGACGCCAACTTAACACAAGAACAGCAGAACACAGAAAAGAATGTGAAAAAGAAACAAGAAGAATACACACAAGAGCAACAAAACAAGAAGCAGAGAGCACAATAAGGAAATCAGCAGTCACAGATCATTGCACCAGAGAAAACCACATCATGGACTGGGACAACACAAGGATCATCAACACAGAACAACAAAAATATAAAAGATGGATTAAAGAAGCTATTGAGATAAGGAGACGTGGACGGGGGACCATGAACAGGGACGACGGGGTGTACGCGTTGGACCACGCATGGGACTGCGTCATCGAGCAGGACGGCGCGGGCAGCAGGGGGCGATGTCGTTGCCCCCTGCTGCCCGCACATAAACGGAAGCGGAAGTGAAGCTGCTTTCAGCGGCTTAGCTCAGATGAAGATCGCAGCGACGAGCGAAACGTCAGCACAATAAGGTAAAGAAAAGATCTATCTGTGTTTTATAAAGAACAAAAAAGTAAAAGTATTTATTTAGAAGTTCTGGACATTTCAATGTTAAATAAAGGTTTAATTGTTGCATTTTAATGGATGTACTTGCATTATTATGATATATTAACATTACATAAGTGGTTATTTTCGTCTCGATAATGTCAACAATAACATCGTTTATCGTCAATAATTTGTTGGAAAATATATCGTCCAGCAAAATTTGTTATCGTCCCAGGCCTAACGACACATATGCAATAGTGCGCTGGAGCTCATGAACATTTGTGAGATTCCTGTGAAAATCCCTGAAATAGAGCGTGTTTTTATGAGATGGTTGTTTGGTTATAGCGTGCCACGTCGTCGGTTAACTTGGTGAAGCATCACTACCCCTCTTGGTGTTGAAACCAACCAGAGGGACCTGCTAGCTCTCATAGACATTATAATTGATAGATCCCCTATTGGCCGCTCGGGCGCAGGAAATGAGGCCGCCATCTTAGGTCGGTCGGGCTTCCGGCAGACACGAACCATAACAGCAGCAGTAAACATGATGCCTGAGCTCTGTGCGGTTTATTCTTGCTCTAATCAGCGGACTATTGAGACCATGGCTCGGGGGATAACTTTTCACAACTAAGTTCGAGCACTTTTGTTGTTTGTATTTTGTAAATATAACTTTGTTGTACTATATTTGTGTCCACCAGCAACACTTCCTAGTTAGCTAACGTTAGCTACATGTTTACTGCTGGTGCTCCCCTGACAATGAAGGCTAAATGAGACTATTAATCATTTATTCCAAAAACACTGACTTAGGTTACAGCTGACACAAGAATGCTGCTGTAGAAATCAAACAAATCTTCCTGGTATCAGATATAGCTCATGTCTCAGACCCTCCCCTCTGACTGGAGAATAGTTAGCTAACATGCTGAAGAGTTTTGCTGTGCAGAACTTTTTTCTGGTTTTACCCTTTGAGGAGTTTTAGTTCATTATCAATAGAAATGCAGTTTTTAGGTTAAAGAAAGGTTCTAAGAAATCTTAAAGAAGAAGTAAACAGAATAGTAGGAACAACACAAGATGAATTAAGAAAATAGCATTGACCTCCTTTGTACAATATTGGTAGACACTAATCTGCAAATTGCATGTTTTTGTTTTCTAGGTTTTCCCACAAAAGATGTGAGGAAGAAGTGTGAGGCTTCCTGCAGCTGATTTATTATGATTAGAACTGGGCTGTGTCAGATGGAGTTTGTTTCATCTTCAGCTTCCTGGTTCTCCTTCAAACAGTAAGTGTATCATAAGGCCATCAGCATTCATAAATGTACATATCCTTTTATCAATCACAAGGCAGAGTGTAATACTTATCCCCCCTACATACCTTGTCTTGATATTTGTCAAAAATTAATTTATTTTAATAAACGTCCTAAGAATCATGTCTAGGTGCCCCAGAGTTTTCACAGCACCAGAGGCCCCCTGATGTAAACTGAGAACCACAGGTGTGTACTATAAACAGTATATTATTGTCAAACATAATGCTTGTTTGTTTTAACCAGAAAAGTGCAGAACTACATCCAGAAGAGCCAAAGAGAGCCTGTCTGTGACCTCCCAGAGACTCTAACCTCAGCCTGATGATGTGAGTATTTAAACATCATAACACTAACCCTAACCTAAACCAAAAGCGTATTCACACCATACCTCTAAAACCACGTTTTAGGGCATTTTGTCATTGTGATGCCCAGCCAAATGTCCCCACAATGTGGAAATGTCCACACGCTACACGCTTAAAATTTGTTCACTTCAGCATATAAAAACAAGTAACTCAGAGAGACTCTATTTTTGCCCCTCCCACTCCACACACAATACAAAGCAAGTCTTAATGTTGTCCAATTTTTGAAAATTACTTATGCAAATATATTAAATATGTTTCTATTCCTTTACAGGAGGCTGTGATTGGTGGATGATGAGGCTGGGCTGGGCCAGAAAAACCAAACTAAACACAGATGTGTAGCTGTCATGCTGGATGCCACGGCCGTCAGACTTGATCTCATTGGTTAAGTCTGTGGTTCTGAAGAGAAGGCAGCACCACGTGGCCAAACTCACCTCTCTTGAACTGCAGAAGGGGAGCTCCAGATAAAGGTTCTACAAAGCAGTCCTCTTCCAGGGGTTTTAGCTCATGTAAAGCTTTCAATTACTATTTTAAAAAATTCTGAACACAAGTAACAGATAAATGAAGACAAAACAAATAAAATTAACTCCATTAAGCAGTTAGTTATTTTTTTCTCCCTCTTTCTCCCCGTGTGCTGTTCGGCTGTAAAGTAATCAGAATTAATGTCTGAGTATTGAAAACAAGCCTTACAGTTTTATTCTCACAGGTGGAGCGTTATAGGTTCAGCTACACACAAATATACAACAGAACCAGAATATCACTAAGCAGTCAGTTCTGACAGATGGTTTGTCGAGTTCTTGTCATTCAGACTTTGTTTTAGTTGTTGTCTCTCTCACCCTCTCTTTGAGTTATATTGGTACTATATGTATATGAAACACTCATTTATTTAAATTGTTATAAGAATTATATTGTTTATATTAAAATGGCTGAGTAGTACTTTCTGCTTCTCTATCATATATTAAGTGTGTTTTTTATAAATACCTACCACAGATCTCACACTTGGTATATAGTCCTTTTTGAATTATTTTGATTCTCATTGTTTGACTGTGATTTTTATGTGTTTGATCCTTTTTTTCTATAGGTTTTGTCACTAGGCAGTGGATAAGAATCCCATATGTACCCACAGCAAACCCATTTTGATTAAAAACACTCAAACATATGTCCTGTATCAGAGCTACATGTGTGAAGTTTACAGAGAAAAAAAACGCATGAAAATCGGTTCAGTATTCAAGGAGTTATGGTTGATTTAACATGCTGACACTTCAATGTCTCTGCAAAAGGAGGGGGGGCGCGACCGATCCAAGATGGCGGCACCACTGCTCGTCAGCGCCCATAGGCAATAGCGGTCGCGAGGGGTCTATCAATGTCTATGCTAGCTCTTGGGATGGGAGGTGGGAGGTAAAACTGCACAACCTTTGACCTCTGAAGCATTTCACAAACCTTTACAGAGCTGCTTTTATCTTTGCATTGCCTCCATTGATCCCTTAAAGATTTCTTTCTAAAGTGAAACCATGTGGTTGACAGGAATACGTCTATACCAAAAGAACTTGTCTTCCTCTGACTTGTTTTGCAACATCCTGAACGACGACTGCACAAAGGCCCTCCAATAAGATGCTTTATTACAACATAGAAACCACACCACATCTCAGCACGCCTCTCTCCTGACATCCGACTCTACATTTAACAACAACAGAGTGAAACTTCACCGAGCAATTGTCAGAAACAAACCGCTCTTGTTTTCTAGAGAAACCTCATGAAACCAAAGATTCTCAGTTTTCGTTGATTCAAAGAAGTGACTTTTCACCACTTTTCAATCCAGCTTAAAACTAAAAAGATCTGTTATGTTCCACGCAGACCTGGTAGATCAGTGTCTGTGGATTGAACAAAGACAGGAGACAGATCACTAACATGACTTACAAACCATTCTAGAGGAAGTGAGTCTATGGTTTTGGCACAATCTCTTCACCTTCTACACCTCAGACTTCACCTACAACACCAGCAGCTGTCACCTCCAGAAGTTCTCTGATGACTCGGCCATCGTCGGCTGTGTGTCTGAGGGGGACGACCAGGAGTACAGGTCAGTCATCATGGACTTTGTGGACTGGTGTGAGCGTAACCACCTTCGCTTGAACACCAGTAAAACAAAGGAAATGGTGATTGACTTCCAGAGAAACACTCCTCCTCACTCACCAGTAAACATCCAGGGAGCAGACATTGAGGTGGTGGACACCTTTAAGTACCTGGGTGTTCACCTCAACAGTAAACTGAACTGGTCCCACAACACAGATGCTCTGTATAAGAAGGGCCAAAGCCGCCTCCATCTCATGAGGAGGCTGAGGTCCTTCAGAGTTAACTCCCAGCTGCTAAAATCCTTTTATCACTCTGTTGTTGGGTCAATATATCATTTCGGGAGATGTTGAGTTCTTTTTTAGGGTAACAGTTAACCTAGTTACATTTTTGCTGTTTTCAGATTTTAAAATCAAAATGTCTGGCTAGCACCAGACACCACATGGCACTTTACAGAGAAATTCTCCTAAATCTGTTTTTGATCATCACTGTTGTTTTGTTGTTTTTTAACTCTTATCTTTGAATGTTTTATTTTTGTACTTTATTGTATAGCTGTTTTATTGTGTTTTAGTTGTTTTTAAATTATGTTCAGCACCTTGGGCCCCCTTGATTGGGGGTAGGAAGGGGCTTTTCAAATAAAATTGAATTGAAGTAAATTAAATATTATATGCACAACTGAGTAAAATTGAAATTTAAAGTTATTTAGTTATTGCAGTAGACATTCAAGTACACACTTGCCCTAAGCACTACTTTAGGTGAAATAACTGAAAAAGTGGAGAGAGAACATACGTTGGAGTCTTCAGGAGGAAATGACATCATGTGGAGCAGGTCATGTGATTTGGAATAAGCACTCTTCCTTGAGGGGGGGTTTGCTGTGGGTAACTTAGATGACACGTGAAATTTGTTCATTTTCATTTAAAATGTGACATTTTGCCCAAAAAGACATACATGCCATAATTACCCCAGCTTAGAATAAATAATACAATTAAAACTCATCTTGAATAAGTTTTTTTTAGTTATTGTTTAGCAAATGAGATGGTGATTATAATTCATGTCGGACGGTTATTTAGTTGACATTTTAGGGATATTTAGTTATTTTTTATAAATAAATTATTATTTCTATAATAAATAACTATGTTTTTTGTAAAGATGAGATCCTGAAGAACACAGAAGGCTTTTAAGATTTGATTTAATAAACATGATAAATCTCATGGACATGAAAACTCCTAAAATTATATATTGACTCTGTTGTTGGCTCTGTTATTCATTCTGCTGTGGTCTGCTGGGGTGTAGGCAGCTCTGACCGAGACAGGAAGAGACTGAACAAGCTAGCTACCAAAGCTAGCTCGGGTCTGGGCTGCCCACTGGATTCTGTTGAGGAGACGTGTGAAAGGAGGATGCTGGGGAAGATTACCTCCATCTTAAGAAACCCCTCCCATCCACTGCACTCCACTGTGGAGATCATGGACAGCTCCTTTAGTGGCAGACTGAGACATCCCAGATGTAAACCAGAACGCTACCGTAGGTCATTCATTCCCAATGCAGTAAGAGTGTAGAACTCCACAGTTTAACTGTTACTGGTATTATCCTGGTACACGCTAGCATCAGTGCTAGATTCACTATGTGTTCAATACCTAGATGTACATTAGTATGTCTGTGTCCCTTATGCTGTTTATTTTTGGAAACTCAATTTTCTATTTTTATTCATTATTTTAATTGCTGAAGGTTACAATAACAGCCTACTGCCTTTGTGTATTTACCTGTAGTAGTTTTTCCTGTTCTCTATCCATGTTATTCTCACGGCCCGTGATGCTTTGCGCGAAAGATGCTAGCAACTTCCGGTCCGCATTTGTTTACATTGAGACGAAGCGATTCCTTCATGCTAATCCTCTTTTTCTGGGCTTTTAGAGACTGAAAACATGCATGAACACCAGCTGTCACAGCTCAAACGGGACACCGTTACACTCCGTCTGCCTACTGAAGCAGAGAGGTGGGGGGGGGGTGATCTTAAAGCCTGGCCAAAGCTAACGTACAGTAGCATTTTAGCTACTTTCTGAACTCAGTGGCGTCTGACAGTGAGGCAATAAACAATCTTAAAAGCTCTGAGGCTTATCAGTACCTACATCGTTGTCAGCGTTTTGTTGAAAGAGGTGGGACACAATCTTATTTACTTAAAAGCAGACGTAGAGCCGAGTCAGAGCCTTAAATCCCTCAGCACCAAGCCTGGGTTTTAGTTTCTACATCAAGTGAAACACAAACAGCAGGATGGCACTTTTAGGTTAATAACAGCAGTCTAAACGCACGTTAAATTATAACTATTCAGAAAATTTTACACATGAAATAATTCCTGTTGTTGTGAGACTGCTGTCAGATCTCTTTACTACTCGGTGTCTCTTCGGAGTTTTGTCATATCCAACTACAAAGTAGGATGCGGGTGTTCCTCTCAGAGTTTTTCCACAATAAAATGAAAGGAATATGCTGGTGAAGGTTCTCAGTCATCCAGGTCATGGTAATCCAAGGGGTTCAAATGAAGTCCAGTTGCCTTCATTTGAACCCCTTGGATTAAAATGAAAGGAACGCACAAATAAAGTTTGTGGTGGTTTCAAGTTAAGATTTTTCAGCCACATCCTTCTGGGTTCCTCATCTCTGGAGAGGCGGTGAGAACCGTACCGACGCTACAGCTGCACGCTCTCTCACTCTGGAGGTGCATGTTCTAAATATCGTTCTTGTAGCTACAAATTCATTTTTCTCTGGTTGTTAGTACAAGCGCCAACAGCGCAACGTCTTCCCGAGGCGCGTGACTACATTTTTCGGGGGTAAATATTTTTTAAAATCCTCTTCAAATGTTCAAATAAACTGCTACTAGCAACGAAACCTCACAATGCAAACCAATGAGTACATGCTACTTCCGGTATCTCACCGGATGTTGCTAGCATCAGCGTTTCTCCATGAGGCTACTCAAAAATAACGTGGATAGCCCTTTTTATAAGACACACCATGCCGGCAAATCAGCGTAATACTACCGCTACGTGTGTCTTATGAACACGCCATGGCGGCATCACGTTGCGGGAATTTTGGAGCATTCGTGCCGCCACGCTTGGTAGTAATATTGCAGTAATATTGCGGCTTCGCTGGTCTTATAAATGCACATTAAGCCTTGGCGCAACAGGGGGTGGTGTCATGATCACGCGATGAATTAATGCCGAGCTCCGGCCGAGAACTATATTTAAAATAAAAGTAAACACGCGCTTAAGTTTAGTTTTGTAAACAGAATCAGCTGAGATGACAAACTGGAGCGATGCGGTGCTCCGGGAGCTTCTCTCCGTTAGATCTGCAGCTCAGATCATCTCACAGCTCACAGGGACTGTGGAGCACACACCTGTAGCTGGTTGTTAAAATAAAAACTTAAGGAGCACGGCTTCGATCGCAATAAAAAGTAAGTTATGTCCAAGATAAATGGAAGTCCGCGACAGTGCAGAGACCGCCCCCATACCTCCTTTATTCCGCCATCGCGTAATTTTTTATAAAACGGACATGATTGCGCAACATTACCACCACGGTCTGAGCTCTTATAAACAACCTTAGGCTCCCTGATGTCGCATCGGCGTTGCGGGAAATTGGCGGCATTGTTTTAAAACAAGAGCTTAAGTCTGCTGCCTTAGCCTGCCGCACACGAGAGCCAATAGCTGAACTACCGGTCATTCGAGGCCGTTTGCTCAGCAGATTACTCGCTGTGTGCGCCTAATTTTCACTGAGTTTTCTGCCTCACGAGACGCTGAGGTGAAAATCAAACCGGTTTGATACTTTCCGCCCCACGGGGGGCAGAAACTCGCCGTGTGCGCACTACGTGAGATGTTGGCTGAGCCGAAATGTTCCAAGTGACCAATCACAGCGCGTTCTCCCCTCACGTGATTCCAAGGTGGCAGCCTCCTGTCTGCATGACGGAAAAATAAACAAAACGGAGACTTTAAGCCCTTTTTATAAGACACACCATGCCGGCAAATCAGCTCAATATTACCGCAACGTGTAATGAAAATGAAAGTAAACACGCGCTTAAGTTTCACTAAACAGGACCAGCTGAGAAACTGGAGCGATGCACAGCTCCGGGAGCTTTTCTCCGTTCGATCTGCAGCTCAGATCATCTGACAGCTCACAGGGATGGTGGCGCACACACACCTGTAGCTGGTTGTTAAAATAAAAACTCAACGAGTGCAGCTTCGATCACAATAAAAGGCAAGTTATGTCCAAGATAAACGGAAATCCGCGACAGTGCAGACACCGCCCCCATACCTCCTTTTTGCCACCATCGAGTAATCTTTTATAAAACGGACATGATTGCGCAACATTACCGCCACGGTCTGAGCTCTTATAAACGACCTTGAGGCTCCCAGATGCCGCATCGGCTTTGCGGCAAATTGGCGGCATTGTTTTATAGAAAGGGCTCATCAGCGAAACAAGTAGCCTATAAGCATTTTCTCCATATCTAGCTCCGTCTCCGTTTTGTTTATTTTTCCATCATGCAGACAGGAGGCTGCCACCTTGGAATCACGTGAGGGGAGAACGCGCTGTGATTGGTCACTTGGAACATTTCGGCTCAGCCAACAGCTCACGTAGTGCGCACACGGCGAGTTTCTGCCCCCCGTGGGGCGGAAAGTATCAAACCGGTTTGATTTTCACCTCAGCGTCTCGTGAGGCAGAAAACTCAGTGAAAATTAGGCGCACACAGCGAGTAATCTGCTGAGGAAACGGCCTCGAATGACCGGTAGCTCAGCTATTGGCTCTCATGTGCGGCAGGCTTTAACGTGTAAATGTCCTCACTGTGGGATTAATAAAGTTTATTCTATTCTGCCAAAGTCCCACAAGGCTGATATTCAACTCAAAAAGAAAATGTTTGAAACATTTTATCACTGATTGGTTCTGCTGCCAAGAAATAAGCTCAGAAACTCAACTTCGTAGCTTGAATTAAGCAGGTCTGAGGGTTAGGGTTATGAATGAGTGAAGACTGAGATTTCTGAGGAAATGAAACAAAGGTGAGAGGTTTTATTAGAGCAGCTCATCTGCTTGGCTGTGAACTCTAAAACATTACTACTTAATCAACCAATCTGTTGTAACTCAAGCCTTTGCTAGCTTAGGTTACCACAACAACTAAACTTACATGGAAACACACACAAACTATGAAAGCATTGCAAGCTAATGAAGAACCATCAACATACATGGGCAGTAGCAGCCTTTAGCGAGGAGAAGAGAGGGCGGTTTTTACAGAGGGGATATAATGGTTGCAATGGTCAGTGACTTGTAAAAGAATCCCAAAAATAAAAGCAAAGATATCAATTGAATTGTGATTGAAAAACAATTGATATTTTTGCGATTTCCTCCTCCTCCTGTGTTAGGTTTAACAGAAACAGCATGCCTCTCCCTGGGCTGCCACCTTATCGTGGTGGAGGGGTTTGAGTGTCCCAATGATCCTAGGAGCTAAGTTGTCTGAGGCTTTATGCCTCTGGTAGGGTCACCCATGGCAAACAGGTCCTAGGTGAGGGATCAGACAAAGTGCAGCCCAAAGACCCCTTATGACGAGTACAATAAATGGAATCAGTGTTCCCTCGCCCGGACGCGGGTCACCGGGGCCCCCCTCTGGAGCCAGGCCTGGAGTTGGGGCACGCTGGCGAGCGCCTGGTGGCCGGACTTTCACCCATGGAGCCCAGCCGGGCATAGCCCGAAGAGGAGACGTGGGTCCCCCTTCCCATGGGCCCACCACCCGTGGGAGGGGCCAAAGGGGTCGGGTGCAATGTGCAAAGGGTGGTAGCCGAAGGCGGTGACCTTGGCGGTCTGATCCTCGGCTACAGAAGCTAGCTCTTGGTACGTGGAATGTCACCTCTCTGGTGGGGAAAGAGCCGGAGTTGGTGTGTGAGATTGAGAGGTTCCGACTAGATATAGTTGGACTCACCTCAACGCATGGCTCTGGCTCTGGAACCAGTTTCCTCGAGAGGGGTTGGACTCTCTACCACTCTGGAGTTGCTCCCACTGAGAGGCGCCGAGCAGGGGTGGGCATACTTCTTGCCCCCCATCTTGGTGCCTGTACGTTGGGGTTTACCCCGGTGAGCGAGAGGGTAGCCTCCCTCCGTCTTCGGGTGGGGGGACGGGTCCTGACTGTGGTTTGTGCTTATGCACCAAACTGCAGCTCAGACTACCCACCCTTTTTGGAGTCCCTGGAGGGGGTGCTGGAAAGCGCTCCTTCGGGTGACTCCCTCGTTCTGCTGGGGGACTTCAATGCTCACGTGGGCAACGACAGTGAGACCTGGAAAGGTGTGGTTGGGAGGAACGGCCCCCCTGATCTGAACCCGGGTGGTGTTCTGTTATTGGACTTCTGTGCTCGTCATGGCTTGTCCATAACAAACACCATGTTCAAGCATAAAGGTGTCCATATGTGCTCTTGGCACCAGGACACCTTAGGCCGCAGGTCGATGATCGATTTTGTTGTTGTTTCATCTGATCTGCGGCCGCATGTCTTGGACACTCGGGTAAAGAGAGGGGCGGAGCTGTCAACTGACCACTACCTGGTGGTGAGTTGGCTTCGATGGTGGGGGAGGATGCCGGTCAGACCTGGCAGACAAAAACGTGTTGTGAGGGTCTGCTGGGAACGTCTGGCAGAGTCTCCCGTCAGAAGGAGCTTCAATTCCCACCTCCAACAGAACTTCGAACACGTCCCGGGGGAGGCGGGGGACATTGAGTCCGAATGGACCAAGTTCCGTGACTCCATTGTCGAGGCGGCTGACCGTAGCTGTGGCCGCAGGGTGGCCGGTGCCTGTCGTGGCGGCAATCCCCGAACCTGCTGGTGGACACCGGCGGTTAGGGATGCTGTCAAGCTGAAGAAAGTGTCCTATCAGGTCTTTTTGGCCTGTGGGACTCCGGAGGCAGCTGATAGGTACCGGCAGTCCAAGCGGAATGCGGCTCGGGTGGTTGCAGAGGCAAAAACCCGGGCGTGGGAGGAGTTCGGTGAGACCATGGAACAAGACTTCCGTACGGCTTCGAGGAGATTCTGGTCCACCATCCGGCGTCTCAGGAGGGGAAAGCAGTGCACTACCAACACTGTTTACAGTGGGGAGGGTGTGCTGCTGACCTCGACTCGGGACGTTGTGAATCGGTGGGCCGAGTACTTCGAAGACCTCCTCAATCCCACCGGCACGTCTTCCAGGATGGAAGCAGAGTCTGGGGATTTTGGGTTGGGCTCTCCAATCTCTGGAGCTGAGGTCACTGAGGTGGTCAAAAAACTCCTCGGTGGCAAGGCTCCGGGGGTGGATGAGATCCGCCCGGATTTCCTTAAGGCTCTGGATGCTGTGGGGCTGTGTTGGTTGACGCGGCTCTGCAATATCGCGTGGACAT